>CM076570.1:1047712612-1047773604 GCA_034641835.2 Pinus albicaulis | reverse complement strand
TATGCTAAAATGAAATCATGCTCGTAAATTTCTATTTATTTTTTTAAAGGGTCCCCATTTATTAAAATAAATGGGGGGTGTTTTATAGTACAACACCTCTATACTTGCAAATATTCTAGTTGTATCTAATCATAATCATGCAATTCCTTTTGCTGCCTCTTTTGCTCATTCTATTCTTATACAACGCATCCCTTTTTGTGAAGAAGGAAAAGGAAAGATACTTTGGTCACACAGAACTGTGATTCCTTGGAGTCTAATTGGGCTTTGTGAAAGTTACATTCAATCAAGTTTGAGGAAGAAAGAAAAATATAAATTTCATTTAAAGATATACATCTAGAGGCCATGTGAATTTTATTTTATGTTGTTATCTTTTCATATTTGCCACATTAAATTTAGAAATGAGGATACATTATATGATTTTATGATGGTTCTTATGAGATATATACATTTATAGTTTACAATTATTTTGCTGATTATGAATGAGAGTTACTAGGATGAAAATATATGCATTTGATAAGTATTAAAAGAGTATAGTGGGACTCCAACTAATTATAGTTATTATTTATAAAATACATTCGTAACCCCATTTTCCCTTAAAACATATTTACTTTCTCTTATGAAATTAAAAAATAAATTTTATTTAAGAGGTCGTTTAACTAACAAACTAATTTCCATAAAGATAAAAGGGAGAAGAATTACCAACAAAATAGTTTCTATAAGATGTGACGAGAGGCTACTATGATCAGATTCAACCTCCTAGGTGACCTTAAGGAAGTGGAGTTGATGGAAACACATCATACAAACCTTCCACATCAATAGCAAGACACCCAGGAACCATCCCAACCACTCAGGTAACTAGCCTCTGGGTCCCACTAAGTTTTTAAGCCACTTAACCCTCGGACACTCCCACAGTATAGGAATGGGTGTGCCTAGGAGGCTCTAGATGCTCCCATGACATAGGCATGCATGCATCTAGGGACTAAATTTTCCAAACCTGTGCTTGTGTCTACAGGATCTAAGGCACTTTTTCAAGCACAGAGCCCAGACCACTTCCCGGAACTCAAGGATATGTTTAAAAATGAAATAAAACAATGAAACAATGATGTATTTTCAAAAACCATGAAAATGCCTAGACTGGAACCCTACTAGCCATGACAATAATTTCTTCAAACATGTCACATATATGTAATCTACAAGTGTAAGCAACATATCTAAGCATAGGGGTCTCATACTTATCTGATAATCACTAAGAAAAATTGTTCCATTATATCATTAGTTGCATTATCATCTATTAGGTCATAGATACATTGCTTATTATTTACAAATAAAAACATGGGGAGATCAATACACCATCATTGTCATAATTCATGTGTATAAACAACAAAAGAGAAACAAATATATCAAGGACATATCAACCATAAAATCCACATATCAACAAGTACATTTACACATAAAATTTCAAGGAGAGAATCTCTTATCAATGAACGCAAAAGCCAACGCAGGATGGGACTTCCATATTCCACCCGACCATAGATTGGCTGAGCCAAATTTCTCTTCAACCAATTGTAGAAATTATACAAACAATATGTATTCCAATGGATTCAATCTTATCATGCAATATACTAGAGCAAGATAATGAATCCTTCTACAATTAATTTTGCAGAAATTAAACACGATCAAAAAATCACACCATGTAATAGAAAGAAGCAAATCAATCCACAACACATATATTTTTCCTGGGGAAAGCTTGCTGCAAAAAACCCCTCTACCTTCTATTGTATAATGAACCAAGGAATCATGAAACGATAAAATTCACTCTTCTCACAAGAGTCTATTGCACTATCCTAACTGTCTCACACTGATCCAGACAAAATCGAGCTAGTACTTAGCCAATTCTCTACCTGCCTCTCTCACACAATTCATGTGGAATGCAATCCCTATTCTTTAGGAATTTCCGCCTTCCTTGACTGCGCTAACATCATGGGCAATCCTATGGTGTTTTAAATGCATCTGGGAATTTTGCTAAAAATACAACTGATAGTTAACATCCCTTTAACCTCTGTCTCAACTGGGTCTTTATCAGAACTAACATGCATGCAAATATTAATAGTAAATCATAGGTCACTTGATAGATCACTACATGTGAATTCAATCTGATTTAATTCACTTGACCTCTCACTAGTACAATAATCAGTTAGAACTAGTTAAACTAATTTTAACTCACTTAATTTAGTTAACTGATTTGTCATGCATTAAAGTAATGCACTAATTGCAGCTTGAACTCTAAAACAAATATAATCACTCTACATGCCTCACCAACCATCCTCAACTCGAAATTCATGAGCTAACTGAGTCTATCACACTCAGTTAACTATTACAAGTGTTTATTTGATAAGGTTACAATTTATTGTCCAATTTAATTAAGAGAAAATTAAATTAGACACATTTCCAATTTATTTAATAAATTGGCTTGCACACTAATGTATCACTTGGACTCATCACTATGTGACCTGTTGTCCCATACTAGTGTGTGTGTTGTCATGTTGAATCTGGATGCCAATTTCACTGTTTCTTATTGCAAAGTTCAACACTCCCTCTCAACAAGAAAGGAATCAATCTATCCTGATCTGGTACCTTTGGAATGTTATTTCATGCGCACATGCAACTCTTGCATGCAACACTTCTCTAGTTTTGTTCGCACATGCAACTCTTGCATGAAAGACTTCTCCAGTGTTGTTCACACATGCAACTCTTGCATGCAACACTTTTCTAATGTTGTTCGCACATGCAACTCTCCTGAAACTGAATAGCCTCCAAACAACTGAATCAGTATAATGAATTTGTCATCAAAGTCTTCTGACTACTTCTAGCTATTGCACATGTCTACTGGACTTCCTGCGCTATTGACATCTGAATCCATGCACTCTGCACTGCTGCCAACTCTGATCTGCGCTCCAATATCCAACACATGTCACTCTGATTTCTATCTTCCTGACATCTGACTGCATCAATCTAACCGATCCTTCCTACTACTATTGTACTGTGGGCTCCACGTAACCAAGTTCGATCCATGAGACACACCATCTCAATGTATCTTGCCCAATTTCTTCTGGGGATTAATTCTGCACATCGCCCCACCTCACACCTGGAGGTATAGCTGCATGTACTCCCTCTTCTCATCTGGCTTGAAATTTCCCCCTCCTGGAGGTCTCTTCTTGAGTGGAATCTTCCACTTGGCCTCCTCTCTACTTCTCCAATTGTGGTTTCTCCACAACCTTCTGAGATTGCTTCTGAGGTTGCATGTTGAGAGATAATTTCTCCCTCTCAACCACCAAGTCATTAACCAATAATTTTCTCCTCAAATCCTTGCATGCATCCTCAACCTCAAGAGCATACATGTTCTTGAATATTACACCGATCTTCTTCACTTGTCCTGTGGCTATGTGTTTAAGGAAAACTTTTCCTTTTCTAAACAATGCCTCATAACCATGATATTCCAATACTGATACGGAGACAAGATTCTTCCTTAGGCCTAGAACATGCAAAACATCTGCTAGTATGAGATGGGAGCTATTCTCCCTCTGAAAGGTAATTGTACCTATGTCGGTCATCTCGTTATCTCCAAACTCTATGCTCTTCTGGAGGTCCTTCTCCTCCAATTTACTGAAGAGATATCTATTCCACGTCATATGGAATGAGGCACCACTATATAAATACCACATGCATCCCATTACACTGTTGGCCATGCATGCAATGAGAGTAAAATCAATCTCAAACTGTGAAGCCAATGCTTCACCCGCTACAACTACAGGCTCCTTCTTACTTTTCTTCTGTGGAAAATTTGTAGCATAGTGTCCATGCTTGTGACAGTGAAAGCATATGATCATGAACAAGTATTTCTTGATTGATTCGCCTTGGGATTTATTTCCCTTGGACTTCTTTGCCTTATTGGCCACGACACAATATTCCTCGTCATTAGTCATGATTATTCTTCTCAACGTTTTTTATTTTTGGTGCTCTGATACCATGTATAAATTATACAAACAATATGTATTCCAATGGATTCAATGTGATCATGCAATATACTAGAGAAAGATATTAAATCCTTCTACAATTAATTCTGCGGAAATTAAACACGATTACACAATCACACCAAGTAAGATAAAGAAGAAAATCAATAGATAACACATATATTTTTCTTGGGGAAATATTTCTACTCAAAACCTCTCTATATTCTATTGTATAATGAACCAAGGAATCATGAAACAATACAATGCACTCTTCTCACAAGAGTCTACTGCACCATCCTAACTATTTCACATTTATCCATACAAAATCGGGCTAGCACTTAGCCAATTCTCAGTCTGTCTTCAAATTTCCTTGCTCACGTAATAAATGTGGAATGCAATTGCTATTCTTTAGTAATTTCAGCCTTCCTTTACTTCGCTAACATCACGCGCAATCCTATGGTGTTTTAACTGCATCTTGGCAGTTTGCTAAAAATACAACTGATAGTTAAAATAAAAAACCTTTGTCTCAACTGGGTCTTTATTAGAACTGACATGCATGATGCTACTAATAGTAAATCACAAGTCACTTGAATTATCACTGCATGTGAATTAAATCTGATTTAATTCACTTGACCTCTCACTAGCATAGTAATCAGTTACAACTAGTTAAACTGATTTAACTCACTTAATTGAGTTAACTGATTTCTCATGCATTAAAATAATGCACTAATTGCAACTTCGAATCTAAAACAAATAGAATCAATCTACATGCCTCACCAACCACCCTCAACTCGAAATTCATGAGCTAACTGAGTCTATCACACGTAGTTAACTATTACAAGTGTTTATGGGATAAGATTACAATTTATTGTCCAATTTAATTAAGGGAAAATTAAATTAGACACATTTCCAATTTATTTAATAAATTGGCTTGCACACTAATGTATCACTTGGATCCATCTCTGTGTGACCTGTGGTGCCACACTAGTGTGTGTGTTGTCATGTTGTTTCTAAATGCCAATTTCACTGTTTCTTGTTTCAAATTTCAAAACCAATCACCCTCGTGCCATATTCCAAGCATGAATGTGGGAATCAAACCGAAAGAACCAACTACGGAATCCTGAGGCTACACCACCTCTCCCTCATCAATAAAAATGAGGCTTTATGGTAATCCACAATGGATCACTAGGCCAAAATAATAAACATATCTTTACAGGATTTATCATGATATCCAACCAATCACTAGGCAAAAACAATAATGGATGCCATCAAATCTCTCCACCTACAATGTGAGGAATTTTCATGCCTCCTAGTCTCTGAGGCTTTACCGTAATCCACAGTCTAATCCAGGGATTACTAGGCCCTAATCGAGACACACTATTCCTAGGAATGGTGGAGAGAAAACCACCTCTAGGCTTTATCGTATATCCTGCCATTCACTGGTTGAGGATTCCTAGCTCCACCGAGGCAACACACTGTCCGGATTTACTGCAAACCATAGTCTAGTTTATGGGTTACTAGGCCATGTGTCATCTCATTTTGTAGATCCACCTCACTTAGCTTCAAATCCATTCAGAAATCCAATTGAAACAAGATATGAGAACCCCATCACACCATGGAAATTCAGAAATGGAAAAGCTAGGCTGCAAACACTGTCACACCTGGAAAAATCCATGCCATGACAGAAAAGAACCACATGCAATACCATGCATTCCAAATATAGCAAGGAAATCACACATGCAAATCAATACCTACAAAGAATCATGTTGTATCTATTTGATATTGCCCTTCCTTGCTTGCTCCTTCCTTCCACTTGCCTCCTTTGCCTTTCTTGATCCAATGCCAAAGTGCTCCAAGAAAAATCTAAGTGTCCAAGAGTGAGAGAGAGAGAGAATAAAATGAAAGCCATAAGTGTGAGAAAAAGCCTCTCAACTGATCCTCATAATCCTTTTTATCAATGAGGCCTCTATTTTCTTCATTTTCCATTATTTTCATAAATAAATGTGCTAAAATTCCATTTTTCCTTTCCAAATCCTTTGCCATTATCTTTAACAATTTCCTTTGCCATAATAAACCAATGAACACCTTCACTAGGATTTTTTTCCCAACATTTAGTTTGGAATAAGTGTTCCATCAACCATGGCCTTATTATTTTTTCCTTTATTGTAGTTTACATGGAATTTTCACCAGGGTTGTTACATACCCCTCCCCCACTGGGGAACATCATCCTCGGTGTTCAATGACACCTACAACCATAAAAACCATATAAAAATTAAACATACTATGTATGGATATTTATAAAACTACTCATTGCAGTATTTACAATGGCATCCATATATACAACCATACTATCTATTGAGTTTTATAAATCCAACTCAATACAATATTTACAATAATATACACATATGCACATTTACTGAACCAAAAAATAAAAGGAAATGATTATTGTATCAACAACAAGGGAACCCATAGGCTCACACCTTCACCCTAAAAGTAATACCAAGAATCACCTCCTTCCCAAGGAGTCCAGAATCCACTACCAAAGTCAAAGTTGCATCCAATGTCCAACGCTACAACCTTGTGCCACTTTTCCTCTCAGTGAAAATTTATTGGCTCATTTTTCCACGACACACTCCCAATGTGCATTTGATTCCATCTGGAAATTATAATGACCGAAAAGAATCCATCCCCAACTTTCCCTTCTATGCTACACAGTCCCTCGGGAAATCTGGTAATCCCCTTACGTGCAATCACTCATCTTCCAAGTTCCTCAACATCCCCTATCTCGGGTGATCCATCACTTAGCAAGGCTTCCTCACATCGAAAGCTCAAAAAACCAAGGCATATACCTACCTTAAAACCATCATACTAGTCATAACATGCTGATGGAAATAAATGGACACTATTGGGTACTAGTGTCCCACAATGGCCTTGCTTCTGAAGTGCTTTACCAACATACTACTGCATGTTCCAATTCCTTTTACTAATGCTTCTAGTTCTTGCAATCAATTTCAACCACCCAACCAATAATTTCCATGCTTTCATGTACCAAGCACATGATTTCCATTAGATTAAAAATATATTTAAATAACTTCAAGTCATACCTCAATGGTAGCCTGTCAATAAGTTACACTTGCACTTCTGTTTACTTCCTGTCACACGAGTCAAACTAGTTGTTTGATCAAATCATCATGTATAAATGTATCACATGTGGTTTAGCTCGAAACACAACTGTCATAGGTCAAAATCATGAATCACATACAATCATCGTAAACCATAATCATAAATCACATGTAACCATCATAAGTCAGAATCGTAGATCACATGTATAACAAGACTGAAATAAAATATTGATACTTATCCTTCATCGGTCCTTACTTCTGTCTTTGTTCTTTGGAAACACACTGGCTCGGTTGCCACACCTGGAAATCACCCAATGCATTTTATTCTATTCAATTGCACACATAAACACACAATGTACATCACAACACGTACACCCATATACAACATACAACACCATACAATACACACATCCAAACTGACGTATGACACATACACCTACATCTAGTGTACAATGCAACACAATAAATACGCCTAGAACGACATAAAAAAAATACACCTACACCCGGTATATAATATAGAACAACACATACACCTACACCTAGTGTATAGTACAACAAAATACATACACATATACAAAGTACAACACAACAAATACATGTGTCACGAAACCATGACTACACAATCCACATACATAGTACCACATGCCCACAACAAAGCATGTAAGACATGCACATGATACCACATGTATACTAGTACCATATGCATAACATGTACAGAGTACCACCTGTACACAACACTACCTGCATAACTTGTGCACAACATTACATGTACACGACACCACCTGCACAACGTGTACACAATGCCAATTGTACACCGCACCACCTATACAATGTTTCCACAATACCACATGTACACAATATCACATACACGACATGTACATGGCATCACATGCACAACATGTACACGACACCACCTGCACACAACACCAACTTTACAATACCAACATAGCACCACGTGCACACAACACCACATGTACAATCATGCACACAACACGATATGTACATAGAACCATATGTACAACATGCAAACAACACCATATGTACATAGCAATACATATACAACATGTACATAGCACCATATGTACACAACACCACATATCCAACATGTGCACCACACCATATTCACACAACATTGCATGCCCAACATGCACACAGTACGATATGTACACAACACCACATATACAACATGTACATAACACCATCTATACCTAGCTCTGCATATGAAATATACATCAACACCATAAATAAAAAAGGCATACAACATCATATGTACACAATACTACATATGTTACATACACACATCACCATAGGTACAATTGCTAAATATACAACATGTGGAACATATACACAACATTATTACTGCACATACATAGACCACACACTAACCCCACAAGAAACCTTGCTTCTAGTGTCTCTCTGCCATCCATGCTCACCCCAACGTACCACAAAGCACACTAATTTCATTTTGATGATGTATCTATAAGAATTACCTATCCAAAACATAGGCACATAATATCAATTCATATCCACATGAAACTGACCTCATATATCTGTTAGGGTTACTCTTCCCACTTGATTCCTCATAAAACCAAGAACCTCTTCATGCCATTCACCTGCATAAGCAATCATTCCTCGACAAGAATGACCCTTGAAAACCCTATCAGATAATTACATAGATACATGCATACGTACATATATATAATCATTAGCATAAATTAATCATGATCCTGTCAGACAATGACATACATACATACATATATACATATAAAATTTAGCATTTAAACAATCATGATCCATGGTGACCCCGTTAGACATGACGTACATAAGATACATACATGTATACATATTTAAACATCAACATAATCATGATCACAACATAATTACCAAATAACATAAGGTAAAGGTTAAGAGAAATTCCTCATTTGTGCATAGCATGCACAACATTTAGAACCACAATTCCCAACATAGCTAAGGTATCTAACACATCATATCCATTTACTTCACCTACTATGCCATTGTCAATTTACCCAATGGACTCAACCAATCCAACTTACTATCATATTCATGCCTTTCGTTTCCCTTATACATGCACCAACCTTCATCTGAGTCTTACATTACCTATTTTGTTTCATCCAACTCTCCCCGAGCTCCATTACTTTCCTCTTTCCCCAACTAATCCCTAAGAATATCAAAACATAAAAGACAAGAACAAGAGCAAGCAATAAGAAGACCACAAAAAACCAAAACCAATACGACACTGTAACAAAGTGGTATTGACATACACTAGACATAAACAAAGCCACAATTCAAGCACAACAAACCATATAAGACTAAAAGAACAAGAATGGAAACAAAAACCATGACTCAATCCCCATGGGTCCCTAGTGCTTCCGAAGGAAAACTCAACCTAATCCTTCTCCAATATTACATGGAAGTCTCTTTCCATGTAATCCCCTGCATCATATTTCCATAACCGCATAATTGTTAGCACATAAATAAATATAAAAATATACTAGTTATCTTACCTTGTTGTGCCAAACACACTACCTTGTAGCTGAACACATACATATATCATCTCTTAAGGGACTCCAATCCCTTGATGAATGCATCCATAACTAGAAACCAACTGATATACCTGTCAAATACATGTTCATGACTATAGCACATATTTTCATAATGTCAGAAAAAATCAAGGTTAAGAAGACTTCCTGTATGCAAATCACTCATTCTTTTGGAAATAGGGTTTCCAAACACAACCAGATGAATCCTTACACAATTCCTTTCTTTTACGATTTACTTTGTTGTAATCGAGTCCTACCCTGTACTGTCATATCACCCATATGTTAGTCATATAAACACATAAAATATTACCTTGTCATGCTAATACCAAGCATGTTTCTCTGCAACTGTTCGCACATGTCAATCATATGTTCTAAATATGAAGACATCATATCTATTAACTAAAATCAGCCTCTACGAAGACTAAAAACCATGTCATAATAAATTAATAGTCAAGGTCATAATACTACAACTATCACCTACTTGCACTCAAGTGCATAGCAACTATCTCAACACATGTGTGTTAGTATGACCATCTCAAAACAAGATCATTTCTTCATGCAATCTTATAGGCACATACTCATATCATGCAAGTAAACAAACATTACGAAAATAGATAAATGACCTAATAGACACGAAACACTCAAACATCGAATAAACAACATAATCAAACATTCAAACACCAAGTAGATAGCATAAGAAAACACATACCTTGATGTATCTTAGGGGAGGCTATCTTTTTTGCGCAATCAATCTAGATTAGCACGATATAAATTCACATAACAGAAACTTAGACATAAATAAGGTCATTATATCCATAAGAGTAACAAGCTAACATGTTCACATCAAAAACTCATAAAAAATTGTGATTCATGCATAACACTCATATATGCACAGTTAGTCTAGATTAGGACAACACAATATCATCATTAGGTCGACTCATACCTAATTGTCATAACCCTAACCGACTTCACAGGCCAATCCAAATTAACATGATACATGTAACATCCAAATCTTAATGCAATAACCCTAATCATCAAGTTAACTATCATGTAGCAATCAACAAGTTAGCACATAACATACTTATCAACAACATATAACATAAGCATCAAGTTAAATAACACAAAACAACAACAATTCATATAACAACAAGTTATTATCATTCATGACTATTCGACACATGTGCATATGACCGCATTGATTCACTAACATATATTGTACATGTAACCACAACAAAAATTGACTAACAAACATGTACATAACCCTAATGCTTATAACAATCCATTAACTAACATACCTACATGCCAATCATACAATACATGTATGATGATTTTCTCTTACCCTAAAGTCCAGTGATGCAAATTGACTTCGATGATCTTCATCTCCTTCTCTATATCAACCAACACATCCGCATCATAACATACCAAAAGCACCATGATGAACTAAAATTCATACAATGACCTTATGGATAACAACGAAAACCTTGAAAATGCATGCATAAAAACATATAGACATTGACATGCATAACAAATGCATAACCAACATGCACTCATGATGATCACATTCAATCAACAACACCATCAACTTTTACACGGAGAAACCACTATAACAATGACCACCACCTTGCATAAAAATCAAACACATATTTCATAACATACAAAACTCATATTAAACTGACATGTATGCATGAAAAACACCTAGCAATGTATAACCAATCATACAATCATGACGACACACTTCACAACAAAAACATCCTCTTCCACATGGTGACATCACTACAACCATGACCGTCACCATGCATACGCAACAATCATATAGACCACAAGGATGATTAACACACATGCAACCAACATGAATGCATGATCAACACATGTCGCCCATCAATTCCAAGGGGTGAACCATGCTCTAATACCACTCTGTAATACCCTCCTCCCATATCATCTACCCAAGTAATCGACCAACTAGGGTAAATAGCGATGAGAGGCTAATATGACCATATTAAACCTCCTAGGTGACCTTAAGGAAGTGGAAACGATGGAAATACATCATACAAACCTTCCACATCATCAACAAGACAACCATGAACCATCCCAACCACTCAGGTAATTAGCCCCTGGGTCCCATTAAGTTTTTAATCCACTTAACCCTTAGACGCTCCCACAATATATGCATAGGTGCATCTGGGAGGCTATGGACGCTCCCATGACATAGGAATGCATGCATCTAATGACTAAATTTTCCAAACTTGTGCCTGCATCCACAAGATTTAAGGAAATTTTTTAGGCCCGGAGCCCAGGTAACTACCAATAACTCAATGAAAAGTTCAGAAATGAAATAAAACAACAAAACAATGATGTATTTGGAAAAATAATGACAAGGCTTAGACTCAACCCCTACTAGCCATGAGAGGCATTTCCTCAAACATTTAAAAAAAATGTAATCTATTGGTGTAAACAACAGATCTGAGCATATGGGTCTCATAATTATCTGGGAATTGCTAAGAAGCATTGTTCCCTTACATCATTAGTTGAATTATCATCTATTAGTTCATAGATACATTGCTTATTCATTTATAAATAAAAAAATGAGGAGAGCTGTGTACATCATCATTTTCATAATACATGCTTATAAACAAAAGAAATAACAACAATGATATCAAGGACACATCAACCATAGAATCCACATATTAACCAATACATTTACACATAAAATGTCAAGGAGAGAACCATTATTAATGAATGAAAAATCCAAAGCAGGATGGGACTTCCACGTTCCACCCAACCATTTCGCAGAGCCAAATATCTCTTCAGCCAATCTCTCCCATGCCATATTCCAAGCATGAATGTGGGACTCAAACCAAAAGAACCAACCAGGGCATCTTGAGGCTACACCACCTCACCCTCATCAATATAACTCAACCTTTACTGTAATCCACACTAGATCACTAGGCCAAAACAATAGACATGTCATAAAAAAATTACCATGATCTCCACTCGGTCACTAGGAAAAAACAAGCATGGATGCCACCGGATCTCTCCACCTACACTATGAGGAATTTTCATGTCTCATAGTCTCTCAGGCTTTACCTCAATCCACAGTATGATCTAGGGATTATAGGGCCCTAAACCGAGACACACTCTCCAGACTTTACCATATATCCCAAATTGGGATTGCTAGGCCCGATGGAGAGCAAACCACCTCTAGTATTTACCATGTATCCCACCATTCACCGGTCAAGGATTCCTAGGCCCATCGAGGAAACACACTATCTAACTTTACTTCAACCCACAATATGGTATTAGGGTTACTAGGCCATGTGTTAGATCATTTCAAAGATCCACCCCACCCAACTTCGAATCCATCCGACAATCTAGCTCAACCAAAACATGAGAATCCCATCACACCATGACTATCCAGAAATGGCAAGGGTAGGCTGCAAACACTGTCACACTAGGAAAAACCCATTCCATGACAGAAAAGAACCACATTCAATACCATGCATGCCAAATCTAGCAAGGAAATCACATATGAAAATCAATACCTACAAAGAATCGTGTTGTAGTTTCATGGTCGTGCTCTTCCTTGCTTGATCCTTCCTTCCTCTTGCCTCCTTTTCCTTTCTTGATCCAATGCTAAAGTACTCCAAGAAAAATCCAAGTGTCCAAGAGTGAGAGAGAGAGATAATATATTGAGAGTGATAAGTGTGAGCAAAAACCTGTCAACTGATACTCAGAAACCTTTTTATCAATGAGGCCTCTGTTTTCTTCATTTTCCATTATTTCTTTCATTTTTCTCCTCACATGAAACTTGCGACCTTTCACCTTCCTTTTCTCTTATTTTCCATTATTTTCATAAATAAATGTGCCAAAAAATCCATTTTTCCTTTCCAAAGCCTTTTCCATTGCCTTTGCCAATTTCCTTAGCCATAATAAACCAATGAACACTCTCACTAGGATGTTTTTCCCAACATTCAACTTGGAATAAGTGTCCCATCAACCGTGGCCTTATTATTTTTTCTTTTATTACATTTTACATGGAATTTTCACTAAAGTTGTTACATCATTGCCAACATTGATCACTTCCATCACCAAAAGTATAGGGAGGCCATCAAGAATGAGAGAAGGTCAAGTAATTTGAACGCATGGAAAATTAGTAATGGTTAGATCCCTTCCCTTTCTTCTTAAGGGTATTCATTTTATTTGTTTCACCTTCCCTTCTTTTATTTGGTTTGTTTCCTTTTCTTTTCTTTTTTTTTGTTTAATTTCAGTTTGCTTTATCCAACCTCTATTATTTTTATTTTTATTTTGTATTCCTAACTAATTGAAATATTATTACCCCTGCATTCTATTAATATTTGAGTTAAATGAACTATTTTTGCATACTATAAATATTAATAATTGGTAACCATTCTTCTTTGATATTGTTGATAGTACTTAGTATTCTATAATTTATTCTTTCTGGTAATTGATTTTTGGCCCTACCATTATTCTTGATACAAGTCTTAGTTCTAATATGATTTTTCCACACACACATAGACTTGTTTATTAATTTGTTCCTAACATTTTAGTTATGTTCTGTTTTGGCTTTTCGTTATTTAGTAAGGTTTATTCATTAATTTTATTTTTATTTTTTATTTTTTTATTATAACTTTTTTATTCCCCCCACCCCCGCACACACACACACACACATATATATTATGGTTATGTTTTTTTTACCATCGATGGAATACTTACGAATGTGATTTTACTGAAAAATATTTCTAGAGGAGGAGATTCTTTTGTGAAGGTATGCTTAATTTTTGAAATTTTGAAATTTATCAATTTTCCTTTTTGGATTTTTCAAAACTAATTTTCCTTGTTGATAGTAGGGGACATATTGAAAAGGTAAAAAGTAAACATAGATTGGAATTCTTTGTATTGTTTTTCATGTTTAATTACTTGATTCAAGTTTCTATTCTTTCTATGAAGTTTTGGTTATTTAGTGCTGACTATTTTGATTTTTGTAGAATCTAATGACATATGAAAATTACTTGAAGTGATGTATTTTAAGTTTTTATGTTTATTCCTTTGAGTACGAGGTTGCAATTGTATGTGTCTTTTTACATTTGTTTCTTTTCAGGACCTTCTCTCATCCTTACTCTCATAGGAGTCTGAAAAGACATATATATATATATATATTGTTAATTTGATAGTGCCTCTCATTTTCTATTTATATTTGTAAAGCATGTTACAAAATTATAAAATCTAGTCTGTAGCCTCAACCTGCCCGTAGGAAACCAGGTCTGTTGGCCATCTTAGTGCATGAAAAGCAAACCAAAACGGAAAAATTTGCATTCGTCTATGTCTAGCATGAGCTATCTGTTCTACTACCGAAATATCTACATACTGAGAAAATAAACTGAGTTCATATGAGACCGATAATATCATAAAAAAGCATGATAAAGAAAACAACTACTCTTCAGATGAAGAGACAGGTGTTGGAGCTTTCAGTGTGGATCCTGGCATGTCAACTTGCTGTAGTTGTTGGAGTTGCTTCTCCATGCGGCCAACCCGAGCATCCAATCTACTAATTCGATCAGTTTCTTGATATTGAGTGTTCTTAATATGTTGCAACTGGTCCTGCATGTGCTGCATCATGTCCAACAGGCGGAGTTCAGTCTTTGTTGGGTCATGTTGAGTGTGACTGGGGTTAATAATCTGTATAGCCTTTGCTAGAAGGCTCTTTATTATCCAGTACATGTGAATGGTCTGCTGAAATAGTGTGAGCCAACCCCTGGTGTTGCCAGGGTTGGTGATGAAGTCCAATATTTCTGCCTCTGTTTAATTATCTTCAGGGTCAGTCTGGATGTCCCGTTCCCAACCACGAATTTCCTGACGAACGGTGGCTGAATTCCCCATAACATAGTTTGCTGCCAAGTTCTCAAGAATCTCTAAGTTTGATTTTCGACTGCGATTCTTCGGAGTTTGTTCACACTGGACCTGTTGTTTCCCTTTGACAGACTGAGAGTTTGACCGGCGCTTCCCCATAGTGACTAGATGCCTATATTGCAACACAAACAGGCATGAAAAAATGAAGAGAGAGTGAGCAACGTCATGGGACCACCCTGAATGAACCCTCTGAACATCGTTGGTGTGTCGACCTGACAAGCAAGAAACTGACGAGCAAGGCACTACTAACCACAGAACCAAATTACTAAGACAGTGAATGAAAACGTTTTGTATACACAAAGAGCCAAAGACCAAGAGCCTTATCTCCCAATTCCAAGACCTAAAGCCCTGAGCTAACATGGCCTGGACGAATTGTAACAGGACCAACCTCATGCCGAAACTAGTGTTCATGTTAGCAAAATTGACAGGAATAGGGGTGAGAAAATGGTCCATAGAAGGAGCGGGAGGCAGCTGGAAATTATCACTGTCAAAACCCTTGTACAGAATAAATAGAAAATACCAAGAACATAATCTACTCCTATTGTCCCAGTGTTCATATATTTGACACCACCTATAAGCGCCAACCAGACCGCTTGCACTGTTAATAGCCACAACAATTACCCAACTCCAAGAGCCCCCTACCCTACCCACAGAATTCAATCCTACCAACCGTAAGGTACGAGACAAGAGTAACCTTACTTTGGACCAAGGATTTATCAGAATTACAACAACATGAAATGGTTGGGCTTGTAAATTGCAGGGGTCTCGGAAGCATGGCTTTACAAGATTCAATGAGGGAGTAACATAATCAATGACCATTAACAGAACCAAAACCGCCATATTATACACTATCCTAGAAAATACCATCACAACTGCAACCGTGAATACAAGAAGTAAACCAGATACATACCCCCACTAAGTTGAGCGGCTGACAGGTTGAACAATGCTCGGCCTCCTCCTCGGCTACCTCCAGACGCTTGCATGCAGAGAGCGATGCATGAACGAATGGAGGGAGGGAGGCGAGCCACTTACCATAACTGAAACATTCCTTCCGCAACCTGACAGGATAGGATGGCCTTCCTGCAACATTATTAAAGGCCAATCTTTCGCGTACTGCCATGATCTGTAATTCCAATGTGCCATTATGAAACGTAAGTGTGAGAAGGATGAGCAATCGCTATCTATCACCTCTTATGAAGCTCTGCCGGACAGGTGTACACCCCGATCGGGGGTATATATATATATATGTAAATGGTCAACCAATCAATAGCAACTCAATTTTCCAGTAAACCAAAAATTGAAAGGAATTATATATATATATATATATATATATATATATATATATATATATATATATATATATAATTCCTTTCAATTTTTGGTTTACTGGAAAATTGAGTTGCTATTGATTGGTTGACCATTTACATTTTAAGCATGTGTTTCCTTTTTAACTTGTATTATTATTTTATTTGTATATTTTACTTGATATATATTCCCAAAGTGACAAAAGGTTCATAAAGATAAAATGATTTCATATTTAAATATTTAGGTCTTAAAATCTGACTGTATAATTATTAAGACTATAACCATAGGGTAATAATTCAAACTATATTTCCTATCCTTATGAGTATTAGATGTATTCCTACACAAGTGTGAACAAAGAAGAACATTTCTACAATGGCATGTTATAAAACAACAAAATATGAGGGTTAAACCTTATAAGTAGAAATCATTCATGTGTGATTATCCGATGTGCATAAAAGAGTAATAACATAAATTAGGTAACATAAAATAGATCTAAATCATATAACACTTACTAAAATTTATTGCTCAAATATAAATATTTTATTAGAAATATTTGCACTTGTTGAGAAGATCTCTATGAGAATGGCTTAAGGGGTCCTCCTCCTTATGAGTTTTCTTTAATGATCCTTTTTATGCAACTGCAATGACTCCCACTCTCCAAAATTGGTTTAATGATCCAAAGACACCAAAACAAAAATGAAAAAGATGTTGAGTCTCTTATTGAGAACTAGGGATGGAATTTGATGAGTAAATTTCCCATCATGGGGTGATTTTCCCATCAAACATAATTAATAAATTTGTAAAATTGTCAAGATTCTTTGTTAAAACTATGAAGATTGGTGAGGGTGGTGTGAAAACCATCAAATTTGACAGGTGGGTCTATTCTAAAATTCCAACCCTTTGGAGAACATTCAAATGTCACAGTGGTTGGATGATTATATTGTTCATGTAGAATGAGAAGAGAAAACCTCTCTATTTATAATAAAATTATAAGTTAGAATTGATGTGATCAAATAATAAAATATTCGTTGGACTAAATCAAGATTTAATAAATTTTAGTATTTTACTATTCTTTGTGAGAGGAAAAGGTCAAAGAAATGGTGAATAGCCTTAATTTATATAAGTAACTGAAAAAAATTATTTATTGAGTCAATTAATAAAACTGGGTAAAATGATAAGAAACAGTTAATAATAAATGGGTTTATTAAATTACTTCTAGATGAAATGGTAAACTAAGTTAGAAATAATTTATTAATAATGATTTAATAAATTATTTCTATGGGAATGTTTAAAGGATTAAGGAATAATCAATAAATACATGATTTATTGAATTATTCCAATGGAAATGGAAAATGTGAGTGAAAATATTTTGAAATATTTTCACTTTAGTATGTAAAATTATGAGAATAACATAAAATAATGAATTTATGGGTCATTCTCATGTGGCTAAATTAATTAATGGAAATAACATAGGAAAAGTGGTTCCTTAGGTTATTTCCTTAGACAAAAGTGGATTTTAATGTGTAGAACCCATACTACATGGTGTATTTTTGCCCACCTAATTAATTATGGCTAGGTGATCACTTTTCGTATCATTAAAAAATGCCTCCCATTGTATGAGTGTTAGGAGCACACTTCATGACATAAATACATTGTAATTTTCTTTCATTGGACATAAGAGGTGGTCGTGGGTAGTGATAGAGAGGGAGAGATTGTTGCAAGGATTCAAAAAACAAGAGGAGGAGGCAATGCCACTCCTTGCCCTTTCCTCAGTGGGTGTACATGCTGGTGTGTGGGGTGGGGGGGGGGGGGGGGGGGCACACATACGCAGGGAGATAATTGAGTACAAAGAATAATGATGTGTTGAGCAAAGTGACTTTGAGTAAAATAACATATAGTACATGAATGTTTTGGAAACAATGTACCATAATATGATAAAATTAAATATATACTCCCATATACATGTGCTTGGAATAAAATGTTCAATGTTGATACGATGACTACTATTGAGTTGGGTACATACGACCAAATTCCCCTATCTTAATGAGAGGGGGAGATAAAACTAGAGAAGCTTTGTTGGATAGGAACAATCTCTAAAGATATGAATGAGCAAGATGAAGGGGGGCTCATGAAGTGAGCTCTATGAATGATGAAATTCAATCTAGTAAAATATACTAAATTGCATACGACGCTAAATCATGAAATCGTAAGGACTCTACATAAGGGGGGATACATAAAGGGAAATCCCCTCCCGAGGTCTAGGAACAAATCACACAGACCCAATGAATATTGTTACAATCTACTGAAGAATTGGGTCATCAAGTTACAATTCTAGATCATGTGATAATGGTTTGGAACTAAGCATGTGAAAAATAACCAATTTAAAGGGCACTGAGGTATCCCTTTGCTTGATCCAAGGCTCCCATCAATGAAAAAAAAAACATCCAACGTGCATCATTTTCTAGGTCATTCCCCTATAATTCATGTGATGAAGTCGACACAAGAGGAATCACTAAACTAGAGGCAATGGTGAGTCCTCAACAAAGGTAAAAGAAACATAGGTTAATGTGACTAAAAAATACTAACACCAATACGGGGAATAGAGTGGTCCAATGGGTGGGATTGAAACTTCCCTTTTCAGAGCATAACATGCAAGGTTCACTTGGAAGCTACTAAAAGTGTTCCAAAAGGGATGGTAAATTACTTAGACATAAGGTTTTCAAAGATAGATCAGTAAACTAGTAGGACATCTAGAGGTCAAATATTAATAATACAATAGAGGTATGACACACAGAGGGTATGAAATATTGTAAATAGACCCACTATGGCTCAGAAAAAACTCATGGGGCATAATGGTGACTCATATATGATGCTTTGAATAAGGGTGACTTAATGATTTTGCCACTGAATGAATCAAGTGTAAAGGGTACAAGACCCTGTTGAGGTAAACCAAGAGGTTATAAGAGGGGGAAGTTGAGAGGGACATGGGTTGTTGTCATAAATATGAGAAAAGTAGAAGGTGATAACTCTAGTATGAAGAAAAATAGAACTCCCAAGCCAATCTGGATGGAATGGCATGGGCGTCAAAATGTGAAGGGGATAATGATGTTGGAATTTCCGTGTGAAGAAGGCTCCAACACTTGATATGGAAAATGAAAAAGATGGATGGTATGATCCACCTATCAAAATGTGGGGGTCACTAAGGTTCTATCTACTAAATGATAGAAAAATGCAATGAACATAGTGATGTTTCTTATATGTGAAATTCCATAGGGAATGGGTCAAAATGAGACCTTGTAGACATGAGTATAAATTTATTACTCATGTTGATCACTAACTAGGTCATATACTTTTTGACAAGTTTAGCACCTATGGTGGTAGTGGGGGATGTATAACTAGTATTACTTCCTGGGATGAATGTGGATGATTTCATTAATAGACATGGTGTACTTGGTGCCCAAGTGAGGGACTAAACCATCCAACTGACTAACATAGATATGTTTGAGACATTAGCTACAATAACAACAATGATCCACATTTTCGGCATCCATGCTCTTCACAAGGTTTCTAGAGTGCAGATGATCCTAGTGGAGAGTGTTCTCGTAACACCTACTATGGGTTATCCATATGTTTCTAACAGTGCTCAAGCACTAAATGATTTCCTATTGTAGGGAGATAGTGGGTAAATGCGCATACGGTGTAGTGATTTGTTCATCCTTATTTAATAATATTCCTACACTTTGTCCACATATTTGTATGTGAAGTGGTGGCCCATAGGAGCCTAGAATGTAGTAGTTTGGGTATATTTTATGAAAATGGGAAGGAGTACAGGTTGGTAGAGTGTTCCAACCTGAGTTTTTTTCACAATGGGATAAGCTCCTTGTACATATAGAGGTCCACTCTTACTCAAGGATTAACCTTTAGGGTGATCCTATGTTATCACTTCCACCACAACAAGGATGTGGTCTAGATGGCGAGTAATTTGATGATTATGTTTTTTTGTGATAGGCTAGAATGATTTGTATGTCATATTGAAATTCAAACGTATGTCATATGAAAATATTACGCCAATGAGGTAGAAAATACATGCAACATGGGTAGTTGAACATGGAGCCAAGGATCGTGGAGAATCTTCATCTCAGGGGAGACAAGAGACAAACGATTTTTTTGGAGTATATAGAGTGGAGGTTTGATATAATATTAATTGATGTCAAAAAGCATGGATGGCATGAGTTGGAGGACTAGTACATTGATAGGTGTGTGAGTCTACCCTTTGAGTGGAAAGCCATTATGAGTGAGAAATGATGGACGATTATTCTAACAGGGACTTACATGTTGGTGATGTGGCACATTTTGCATGAGACCCTCCATTAGAAGATGGTTAGGGGTAGGGGGTTAGTGTGCCCCCAATTTTTGTACATGACTATAAAATGCTATGGAAATGTTGGATGTATTTAGAGTAGGGGACTTTAAACACTTGTATGGATGATTATGATATATATGTGTGTGTTTGGTCTTCATAATTTGTTATGAATTAGTTATCTTCTTATGAATGCACGTGATAGATTATGATCTAGAATGCTATTAGAAATGGAATAAACATAGTTATTTTGTTCTCTAGGAACATGGTTGAATGAAATGGATTCAAATAGTGCAAAAATCTTAACTCGCATTTTTTTTAAAAGGATATGGTTACACATATGATAAGGACCATTCAATTTCATGATGAGAAGATAGGAATCAAAACAAACATGAAGGTGAAGGATGCGTTGATAAAGGGAATTGACTAAAATCCCTATCACGACATAATATTTGACATGATTATTGGTAGAATATCTAATTCAAACACCACTGGAATGGAGTATGGAATACAATGGGTAAATATGTCCCAACTAATTAGGGTAGATTCTGAGTAATTACTACCACCATTGGTATTACTGATATATCATGTGGGTGATGGATCTAATTGAAAATGGTATGCAAATATTCTATGTTGTGACCATTGTTTTGAATAAGTTGTAAGATCATTGAGGAAAGAAAGAATAATGTGGCTTAGGTCATGGAAATAGTATGCCATGGCATGATAAAAAGTGGCTTCAATGTTATTTAATCCAAAAGGAATTATTTTATATGTGAAGGTTCCCCAACGACTAGTGAAAGCAATTTTGTGTTGATCTGAAAAGTTCATACTAATCTGGTTGTATGCTAAGAATTTGTTCATGAAAGATGGAACCTCGTGACCTGCACATTCCTAATTTATTTTGTTATCTTTGATAACACTTAGAAATAGATTGGAGTCAATTTGACAATTTAGCTAGGTTTTTAATTTTTATTTAATTTTTAAATAAAATAGATGTACAAAGTGTCAATTTGATCACCTAGTCAGTGTGTAGAGTCAACATGAGTTTAAGTGGGGTCCACAATAGGAGTTAGAATCCAAATTTTCATTTGTGTCGGGCTCACTTGATAACGATTATTGTTTAGCCACTGTTGTCGAATTTTGTAGCAGATCTAGTTATTAAAATAGAGGGTTTGCTACGAAAGTTCCCAAAACTTCCATAGAAAATCTGTCACTTCTGCCATCTTTTCCACTAGGAAACACTGCTACTGTGAGTAACGGTCCATTTTTTTTAAATCATGGGTCAGAGTCACATTAGATCATGATCATGTATCTGTATTCACCTTTAACCCAAATATTCACACCATAAAAGTTCATTCTTCATCATTTTCTTTTCAATTTGAGTTTGGCCTTGCTGTCATATGGAGGTCTAGCTATCATTAGGAGAAATTGAAGGTAGAAAGAGGATGCTTATTATGTGTTGCAACCATGGCATAGAAGAAACAATACAAAGGAGGTTTTGTGGTACACTATGAACCCACAGACATGAAGTTGTTTGAAGAAGACCCTCTTTTAATCCAATCCTTTACCAATGATGTATGCATGTGTTTTTTCGAGAATTTGTTGAGTTTTCATGGACAAATTGCCAAGGATTTTACCATGAATTTCACAGGAATGGAAATGAAGGTGGGAAGGCTCATTTTTGTAGTCTCCCGTGATACCATTTCACATGATATAGAGATTCCTAGGGTTGGTGAGATGTGGTTCAAAGTTCTGAAGTTCCAGTCACTCAACTGTGATGAATTTCTTAAGGATGAATACAAAGGAATTGAATTAACTGTTGGCATTTCTAGGGTTTTCATTAAAGAACTTTTTTCCAAATTTTTGATGGTCATCCAAAAATATTTTTACATGTGAAGGAAGATTCACTATGGTTTACTAGTATCACTTAAAATTTCTTCTACACTTCATAGGTAAACAAACTCTAGACATTCCTTTTTATCTTTATAGAAGTTTGGGGAAGATGGCTGGTAAAGTCCAAGCCAAACTTGATGCTAGAAACATTTCTCTCTTCCATCATGGCCTCATAAAATTGCTTGTTTTAGAAGAGCTAAATAAGTTAAAGAGAGATCCACTTACGTTCTTTTTCTTGAGTGGTTATGAGCTAGATGTTGCCACCCATTCTAGAAAAACTACAAAATATAAATCAATAACTCCTAGGGAAGAGAAGAAATCAGAAACATAACCTATAGTGAAGACTTAAACAAGCATTGGGAAAAGGATGACCAGAAAGCAGAGTAAAGGGAAGGGTAAGTTAGCTGATATTCTAGAAGCCATTGAACTTGAAGAAAGTCCAGTTTTGTAGCCTTTGCAAGTGACAAAGTTAGAAACTCACGAAAAGAAAAAGAGGGCCAAGAAACTTGATTTTACGCAAGAGGAACAAGGTTTTATTTTCAGAACAAGAAAATCTGTAACAAGATCAATGAAAAAAACAAAAAAGATGTGAGAAGAGCCCTTTGAAAAAGCAAATCCAGCAAAGAGAAGACAAGGAAAATAACACGTGCAAGAAAAAATCCAGATATAAGTTCTACAGGAACAACTAATAGAGGTTATACAAGAAGTGATAAATTCTAAACTAGAGTTTGAGGATTTGAAAAGGGAGGTGTCAAAGCGGCTATACTTCAATGATGAAGTTGGAGAAGAAGCCAGAAAGATAGTGAAGAGGAATCTACCTTTGCACATGATGTTAAAGCATATTTACAAAAGGAACAATTGGCTACAGGAAAACAGAATTAAGATGCAGAAACAAGTCAAAGAATTGGAAACTCCAGTAGAATGGATCAAAAGCAAACTCTCAAAAAGAAATCTTAAGCTTTTAGCTGGAGCAGCAAACACCTTGTGAGTATGGTAAATTTATTAGATTTTTTCCTATATTATGCTAAGTTAATAGTTTCAACAAAAAACATGGTTAGACAGGCTATAAGGAGTGATAAGAAGGCAAAATAATTTATAAGTAATAAAAAACTTAGAAAATTCAAAATTTCATAGAAACTCCTCATAGTTAAGCTGAAGATTTGGTATGAAACTGTCGTAGCATATCATTGTTGAAAATGAAAGAAAAATTTTCAGCTAAAGGAGTTTTAATGGCATGACTTTAGCTAAAATAAATGAGAGTACACTTCAGAGCTTGCAGAGAAATCAGAAAAGTACCAGAAGAATGTTTTTGTGGCTTGCTACCAAATTTTGCTACGAAACTATCAAACCACTTTTTTTGCGTTATAAACTTTGATTGGGCATAAAACTACAAGGAAATCACATGGGTTACAGGTCATAAGGGTTTCCACATCATCATATCAGAACTCCTATTTTCTAGGAACACAAGTCAACAAAATCAACCAAATCAATACATCCACGTGGCAGGAGCACATCAACAAGTCCAACACACTTAGAATTTGGTTGGATTTGATAAGGTTCAACAATAGAATATTTTTGGAATCATAAATTAATAAAATCCTATTTGAATTCGAATTGTACAAAACACCCTAAGAAATCTCAATATGTTTTGTAAGTCAAATAGGATTAGGTCTCCTTGCATGATGATCGAATCTAGCCCCAGGTGGCAGATTTTGTAATTAATGACAGATGGAGATGTCTTTCTACATATTTGTAGTTTTTTTATTCTGCAAAGGATCGACAATGTGAGAAAGACCACTTTTGTAAATATTTATCTAGTTAATATACATTTTCAACATACTCTGTTTTTTCAACCTGAGATTCAATTTTTGATTTTATGTTATTATCAGTTTTCATAGCTTATTTAATTACTTGGAATTCAATGTTATATTTCTCCAACTTCCTTCAATTTGCTGTGATTGACTGTAAATGTTCGCCTCACACTAGTTAAGCCAAAAATGCCCCAGCTTCCACAAAATAATGTTTGTTTGTAATTGAGTTTTCTTTTAACTGACTCCATGCCCAATGGTGGTGATTATCACACTTTCTTTCACCTGCAAAATCACACAAAAATCTAGAGTTAGCCATTTGTAATTGACATTTTTTCAGAACATTATACAATTTTCCTTGAGAGAGCCCTCTCATGCTAGAAGGGATGACTTCTAGCTATAAGTGGTTTGAAATAGTTACTCTTGGTTGGAGGCTGACACAACCCAACCTATCATATCAAGTGAACATTTTGATGTATCTTCCGGGAGCCAAAATTCGTATTACCCTAGGTGTTTCTTTTAAAAGTAGCTCAACTCTTGAAGGCAGTAAGAGATCAAAAATTTTGAGGTTTTACTTCTACCTTGGTTCCTCCACTAGAATATTTAGCTTAAAGGTGGCTATTCAGTTCCTCCTCCTCCCGTAGGCCCTGCTAGATATGCCCCTTTTGTCTTACTTGCTCAACCTCATGATCTACCATAGGGATATTCTACTAGAACAAAAAAATTTGTAGGTGAGGAGGGAATCACTGCAGAACAAAATGTTAACCAATTTAATGATTTTATAGACTTAGAGGAGGTGGAAGATGAAGATGTTAAAATGAGATTTTTTGTACAAAGTTTTATTGGTGAAGTCATAAAATGGTTTAAAGCCTTAACCCCAAAAGTATACAGAACTAGGATCAATTGGAAGACATATTCTTAAGGAAATGGGGAAGTAAGGTGAATAATGTTCAAGCATTAACTGAATATAATAATTTGAAGAAAGAAAGTAATGAATCTGTGCAAGACTTTTCAAAAAGGCTTAACAAAGTATATAACTTCATTCTTGCTCATATAAAACCTCCCCAAGGGCTAGCCAATTGCATTATGTTGGAGCTTTGGATTATGAGTTTTACATTTTGCTAAGAGAGAGGGAATCTACAACTTTGGATGACATGAAAAATGATGATGTTAAGGTGGAGGTTAACATGGCTGCAACAAAAAGGTCAAATACTAGAAAAGGAAGAGTAAAGGAGGAAGACAAACCCTCTACATCTTCAAATGTAAAATTTGATAGCATGATGAAAACCATGAAAAAGCTTATGGATAGACTAACACTTGGAATAATCCTCCTGTTGCACAACCAAAACCACAAATAAGAAACCCAAATTTTAGAAGACCTCAGATTCAACAAAGACCAAGAAAACAAAGAAACCAGCCTCATTAGCAAGTTAGCCCCCCATTCCAGCAAAATCTAGTAGATGAAGAAGAAATGCAGCCAAAAATTCAAGAAGACATTATACATTGTTTGTATGAGGATGAAACAAGAATGTTTTTAATAGAGGAAGAGCACGATGAATCCAGTAATGACATGTGTAATGATGAAACTAAAAAAAATCATAATACCAGAAAGGATATCAACATGTCATTTTGGAGATGCAAAAAACAATATAACTTGAGGAATAGGAATGTCCATGCAGTTTCCAATAAGAATCAACCTAAGAAAGTAGATGGGCCAAAGGATGTTGAACAGAAGGAAGATGCTCCTGGGAAATAAATTGAAAAAGATCAACCATTTTTTAGCCTAGAAAATGAGATTTCCAAAATAAACATTGTTGTCCCCTTTGGAGAAATAAATAAATTTACAAAATACAAGAATCAAATTGTGAAAATGCTTAACGATCAAGCTGGACCCTCTAATACTCTAAATGTACAAGAAGATCAACTTACCATATTCTTAGGACCAAGAGTGGAAGATGAGAAAAATGAAGAAGTGCCACCATTCTATGTGAGTTTAAATATTCATGACATGACATTACACAATGCTATGTTAGATTCAGGGGCATCTAATAATTTAATGCCAAAAGTCATCATGGAAATATTGGGTTTAGACATAACCAGACCATAAAAGGATTGATTCTCATTTGATTCTAAGAGAGTTCAATGTATAGGCTTAATCAAATATGTGGTTGTTGGTCTAACTCAAGTCCCTGCTAAAACTGTAGTGATGGACATAATTGTAACATAAATTCACCCAAAATTTGGTATGTTGTTATCTAGATCACGGGCTGCCAAAATCAAGGGAACCATGCAAATAGACATGTCCTATGCCACTATCCATATTTTTGGTGAGCCTAGAAGATTATATAGAGAGTATAGAATGGCATATATGGTCAGCAACAAAGATAAACCTAAAAATTTCCCGGATTATGCAGTGGAAATAGAGTTACGATCATCTATACTTTTCATTGAAATCACTAGTGAAACAAAAAATCAACATGTAGATAAAAAACATCAGGTTAAAGAAATTGACAGAGAAGTTTGGTGGCACATGAGCTTTGCTGGTACTGCTGGAAGATATGGAGCTAATGCAAGCATTTGGATAATCATCCCAAGAGATGAAAGTAATTTTTTCTCTTATAAACTCACTTTTTTATTGCACAAACAACATGACAGAGTATGAAGATTTGATTTTGGGTTTATAATTATTGCAAAATTTAGGTGCTCAAAAGATTTCAGTTTATGGTGATTCTAAGTTAGTTATCAAACATGTAAATGGCACCTATCAAACCAAAGATGTTAGAATGAGAGCATGCAAAAATTTAATTCTTGAATTGCTGGAATATTTTGAAGAATGCAATTTTACAATAAGGCTTAGAGAGCATAATGATATTGCAGATTCCTTGGCTATTTCAGCTAGCCTATTTACAATTCCCATTCATTCTAGCAAGAAATATGAGATTGGAATCAAACATAGGCCACCCATCGCTGACAATATAAAAAGCTGGCAGGTATTTGAAAATGATCAACAAGTCAAAAAATTTCTGGAGTTGAAAGAAAAGTTTGAAACTACTCAAGTTGATCGACAAAATATGTTTGTTGAAACCAAAACTAGTACATAATTCATCCAGTTGAAAATAAATGTATTTCTAAAGGAATGATTCCACTTCAAAATTTGTTTGATCAAAATGATGTAGCCAACAATCCTAAGATGCAATCTGATGATGAAGAGGTTGAAAATTGTAATATTCGTACTGCAAAAAATCCTAACTATGTTAAGCTATCCAAACTCCTTTCTTCTGAGGTAAAATAGAAATATGTTGATTTGATGAGGAAATACATACATTTCTTTGCATGGAGTTATGCATATTTGAAAGAGTATGATCCAAGTGTCATCCAACATACAATACCAATTAAGGAAAATGAAAATCCTTTCAAACAAAATTTGAGGAGAATTAATTCACTTATTCTGCCATTAATTGAAAAAGAGATTAAAATGTTTTTTGAAGCCAAGATTATATTACCATTGAGGTTTTATAGGTGGTTGGCCAATTTGGTACTTGTTACGAAGAAAAATGGGGAGATAAGGATATGTATTGATTTTAGACATTTGAATCAAGCCTCACTAAAAGAAAACTATCCTCTTCCCAAGATGGATCACATATTTCATAATATAGTAGGATAAAAAAGGATGTCAATGTTATATGGTTTCTCAGGGTATAACCAGATATTAGTGCATCGAGATCACCAATAAAAGACATCTTTTACCACTCTCTACGGAACACTTATGTATGCAAAGATGCCTTTTGGACTCATGAATGGAGGGGGAACTTTTCAGAGGGCCATGGACATTGCATTTGTAGAAGAAAAGGAAAATGTTTTGTTTTTATATTTGGATGATATCACTATGTTCTTAAATAAAGAAGAAGAACATCTCAAACACTTGGAAAATATTCTTAAAAAAATGCAGAAAATTTGGTATTTCTTTAAACCCTACAAAAGTGTTTTTTCCTTGATAACATGAAAATTATTGGGTCATATAATATTAAAGGAGGGGATTAAGATTGATCCAAGAAGATTTTCTGCTATTTAGAAGATAGGTCTACCCAGAAACAGAAAGGAAATTCAATCTTTTTTAGGCAAAGTGAACTTTTTAAGAAGATTCATTCCTAACTTTGCAGAAATTGTGAAGCATATTACAAAGATGCCTAAGAAATATTTAAGTTGACAGAAGAGGCTAAACATTCATTTAAAGAAATCAAGAAGGCTCCCACTCAAGCTCTAGTACTCATTAACCCTGATTTTTCAAAAGAATTTCTGGTTTTTACCTTTGCTTCAGAACACACCATTGCAGGAGTATTGTTACAAGGAAAAGATAAAGGTAATGAAAAATCCATCTCATTATTCAGTAGGACATTTGGGAACTCTGAATTAAAGTATATCATTATGGAAAAACAATCTTATTCTTTGATTAAAGCACTTAAATATTTAAGGGTATATGTCATCCATTCATATATTGTTTCTTTTGTACCTAATGCTGTAATAAAACATATATTAACCCAAGCTGATCCAGATGGTAAGAGGAGAAATTGGATTTCTACTTTACTTGAATATGATCTGGAGATTAGACCAACCAAATTGGTAAAAGGACAGGGATTGGAAAAGCTTATGACTCAATCTGATTTTGACTATATAGGTATTGATTTTAGAGCAGAAAATTCAGATGTAATTTCAAATGAAGAGTTGATCCCTATTGAAGAAAGGTTTACAATGTCAAATTGGTATAAAGATGTTATTTTCATTTTGCAACATCATAGAGGTCCTCCTAAATTAACGTAATCAAAAGCCAGATTTTTCAAGATGAAATCAGTGAGGTATTGTATCTTTAACAAATGTTTGTACTGGAAGACAGAAGTGTGATACCTCTCAATTGTTTACCTGAAGATGAAGATGAGAAAGTGATTGAGGAATTTGATAAGGGTGATTGTGGGGTCATCATTACTGGAAAGAAAAAGTAAATAAAATACTCATAGCATGTTTTTAATTTCCCTCAATGTTTGAATATGTGTATAAGAAAATTGTTGCTTGTCAAGAATGTCAATTGTTTTATGGAAAAAGAAATTTTCTCTCATTACCTTTGAAACCCATTTTTGTGGAAGCTCCTTTCGAGTAGTGGGGGTTGGATTTTATTGGGGAAATTCATCTTGCATATTTATGATAGCATCGGTGGATCCTAACTACCACTTATTATTTTACAAAGTGGATTGAAGCAATTCCTACAAGACAAGCCATAGATTCAGTAATCATACAATTTCTAGAAATTCATATTCTATTTAGATTTGGTTGTCCAATGAAAATCATCACTGACAATGCTCAGGATTTTAAATCAAATAAGATAGTGAATTTTTGTAACTTGTATAATATCACCCTTGGTCATTCTACAACTTATTACCCTCAAGTTAGTGGCTTGGCTGAGTCATCAAATGAGAGCCCAGTCAGAATTATTGAGAAAATTTTGCAAGAAAATAAGACGTCATGGCACTTGAAACTTAATTTTTCTTTATGGGATGACAAAATTTGTACCAAAAGGTCCATAGCGGCTTCTCCTTTTGATTTGGTTTATGGGATTGAAGTTATGTTTCCTAACTCCCTTGGAATTCCATTGATGAAATTGTTGCAAGGACTAGAGGAAGAGCCAAATGAAATTCAACTGAGGATCAATCAACTGATTTCTTTGTAGGAAAAAAGAGAAGAAGTATACAACAACTATCAATAATCTCAAAACAAAGTAAAAAAGAAATTTGAAAAAAATAGAAAAGAAGTAAATTTTAATATTCATGATGTGGTTTTGAAGTGGGAGGCTCGGATTGAAGGCAAATGAAAACATGACAAGTTTGAGAACCTTTGGAAAGCGCCATATAAGATCTCAACTTACCATGGGAATAATACATTTATACTGCAAGAGATGGATGGTCAAATGTGTAAAGGAGTACCTGTTAATAGAAGGTTTCTCAATCATTCTTCCTCTTTATTAAGTTATGTAGAAATTTATTAATACTGATAGTATTACTGGATTCTCCTGATCTAACAAATTAATCTTATGTTAAATACAGAATCGTTCCACTTAATTATTTCCAGAAATTAAATCGCCAATTGCAAAACACATATGAAGCAAATCAATCGCACATAAACACAATTGTTTAACAGGAAAGCTTAAAGCTAAAAACCCCAACTATCATATATTATGTATATCAATGGATCATGTAATAATCTCATACAAAGCTTAGTACATCAAGCTCTCAGTACAATCGACAATCATTACATAATGTCATGCATAAATTTGCATATCTATGCACCAATTTCTTTCCTCCTGATAGCCTGCCTCCACTGCGCAATCCCTACCGAAGAAGACCTCTGAATGAATTCAAATTGGCCTTGCCTTGACTACGCAATCCTCATTGGAATCTCCAATGTGTGTCAGATGCATTTAATGCATCACTATAGTCACAACAGATAGTCCATCTCACCCTTTCACCTATCTCTCCACCGGTTCTCCACTAGAGCTGATATGCAAGTAGTTAACTGTTGTATCTGTTCAGTTGCAAGTGAGTCTCCAGTTGTGAATTAATTAAATAATTAATTCACTAAACTCTCACTAGTGTATCTTCAGTTAGACCTAGATACAACTAGCACAACTAAGTTTAACTCACTTAACTGAGTTAAACTGAATAACAACTCCCATAATTACTCTTCTAACTCTGTCACAACTATGCCACTTCAATTCTAACTAAGTCCTCTATGCATGAGTCACCAACCACACTAGGAATTGTATAATTCCTCCATCACACTGTTTTTCCAAATATGTTCACTGAAATAAAGTGCTCCAAGAGAATGAGTTGATATTTATTGTCGGATTATTATTAAGGGCTAATAATAATCGACATGCATCTATTTTTAGATTGACGATCTATAAATAGACTTCGCCTAATATTCTAAAAATAGAATCTCATCTATTTTTCACATTTGACCAACCATCTACAAATAGCATCCTACAACTTATAGAATATGCTCACCTTGTCTAAAAATAAACATACACCTAAAAATAGCCTGCGGTCCCAACTTAGTGAAGGTGCTTAATTTTCACTAAGCTCATCATCTTGTTGAATCTCAACACTCCCTCTCAACAAGATAGGGATTATCCTTCACCCTGATCTTGCCTCTATGTTATTCGAATTTTCTCATGCTGAGCACCTTCATCAGAATATCTGCATCTTGATCTTTCGTAGGAATGTACTGAAGCAACATGATCTTCCGCTGCACACAATATTTGATATGATGATACTGGATATCTATATGCTTAGATCTATCATGAAACATAGGATTGATCAAGATTTTAATGAAAATTTGATTATTACAATGTATCTCTGTAGGATCTAAATGAGAACCGAACAAACCGACCAGGATCTTCCTCATCCAGATAGCCTCACATGTAGCTTGAATTTCTGCCATGTATTTTGCTTCTGCTAAAATGAGTGCCATGGATCTTTGTTTCCTTCCGTACCAAGAAATTGTTGTAGATCCGATACTGAAAACCCCTCCTGATGTGACAGTGAAAACACTTCACCTTGGAGAAATCAAGCTTCTTGCCTTTAGCCTCGGATTTTGGATGGGATTTATTCCCCTTCCCTTTCCTTTCTTTGGCAACCAGCACACAATTCTCTTCATCATCATTCTTCGATGAAGAGCCATCCCTGGTATTCCACCTTATCTCCTCCTGCACAAGATCCGACCAAAGTCGCTCCCAATCCGACAGTTTCTCCCATTCATTGACAGAGTTTTCGTAGTTGTGCCAACTCTTCGGAAGCCCAAGGAAAGCTAAGCTCACCAAGTCATCATCCACAACTATAATTCCCACACTCCCCAGCTCATCCCTACATTGGACAAACTTCGTGAGATCTTTTGGAATACTGTCGCCCTTCTCCATTTTGATTTTTCTGAGCTTATCTTTCAGCACCAACTTCCTATGGTCGTTGTTGCTTTGGAAAATATCTGTCAAACCCTTCCACATTTCAAATGGAGTGGCTTTCCCATGAAAGCTTGACACAATATTGTCTTTCACACCTTCCAACAGAATTCTTCTTGTCTTCGCTACCCTCTTTTGCCATGCGTCAAGTAATGCAACATCGTTAGAAGTAGGCTTAGGAACATCGCTATCGATGACCTCCTTCAGTCCATTATATTCAAGCTCTGCCTCCATCCTGTCCTTCTAGGCTATTTAGTTCGAGCTACCCTCAAGGGCATACTCGAACCGCAACCCATTGAAATCCATTTCAATGAATACTCAACTGTCGCACCAAGAAATTTCTGCAGCAAATTCGAATTGTCCACCAGCACAAAAAAAAATTAGAACTGTTTCAAGATTGCAATCTCCAGTGATTAACACTGCTCTGATACCATGTAGAAATTTATTAATACTGATAGTATTACCAGATTCTCTTGATCTAACAAATTAATCTTATGTTAAATACAAAATCCTTCCACTTAATTCTTTGCGGAAATTAAATCGCCAATTGCAAACACATGTGAAGAAAATCAATCGCACATAAACACAATTGTTTAACGGGAAAGCTTAAAGCTAAAAACCCCAACTATCATATATTATGTATATCAATGGATCATGTAATAATCTCATACAAATATTAGTACATCAAGCTCTCAGTACAATCAACAACCTTACACACTATCATGCAGAAATTTGCATATCTATGCTCCAATTTCTTGCCTCCTGACAGCCTGCCTCCACTGCGCAATCCCTACTGAAGAAGACCTCTAAATGAATTCGAATTGGCCTTGCCTTGACTGCGCAATCCTCATTGGAATCTCGAATGTGTGTCAGACGTATTGAATGCATCACTATAGTCACAACAAATAGTCCATCTCACCCTTTCACCTATCTCTCCACTGGGTCTCCACTGGAACTGACATGCAAGTAGTTAACTGTTGTATTTTTTTAGTTGCAAGTGAGTCTCTAGTTGTGAATTAATTAAATAATTAATTCACTAAACTCTGACTAGTGTATCTTCAGCTAGAACTAGATACAACTAGCACAATTGAGTTTAACTCACTTAACTGAGTTAAACTAAATAACAACTCCCATAACTACTCTTCCAACTCTGTCACAACTATGCCACTACAGTTCTAACTGAGTCCTCCATGCATGAGTTACCAACCACCCTAGGAATTGCGTAATTCCTTCAGCCCATGGATTTTCCAAATTTGTTCACTGAAATAAAGTGCTCCAAGAGAATAAGTTGATATTTATTGTCGGGTTATTATTAAGGGATAATAATAATCGATATGCATCTATTTTTAGATTGATGATCTATAAATAGACTTCGCCCAATATTCTAAAGATAGAATCTCATCTATTTTTCACATTTGACCAACCATCTACAAATAGAATCCTGCAACTTATAGAATATGTTCACCATGTCTAAAAATAGACATACACCTAAAAATAGCCTGTGGGCCCCACTTAGTGAAGGTGCTTAATTTTCACTAAGCTCATCATCTTGTTGAATCTCAACAAGTTAGTTGGAAAAACATCATTGTACATATTCAATTTTTCATTTTCAAATTTCCAGGTGTGGATGATTACTTCAATAGGTTTGAGCCAGAAGTGAAGGCCATAAGAACTTGGAAATGATGTTATCATTTTTCAGTTTTTAATGTTTGAATAAGGCACATGGTCTGTTGGTTCTTTTCTACACCACATGGGAGAAACATCCCCATTGGAGCAATTGTTATCTTTGATAACACTTAGAAATAGTTTGGAGTCAATTTGACGAATTAGCTAGGTTTTTTTCTTTTTCTTTTTTCTTTTTTTAATAAAAATAGATGTACAAAGTGTCAATTTGGTCACCTAGTCAGTGTGTAGAGTCAACATGAGTTTAAGTGGGGTCCACAATAGGAGTTGGAATCCAAATTTTCATTTGTGTCAGGCTCACTTGATCATGATTATTGTTTAGCCACTTTTGTCAAATTCTATAGCAGGTATAGACAAAGGGTTTGCTATGAAAGTTCCCGAAACTTCCACAGCAAATATGTCATTTCTGCCATATTTTTTTGCTGCTATGAGTAACGGTCCATTTTTTTAAAAATAATGGGTTAGAGTCATGTTATATCATGATAATTCATCAATATTCACCTTTAACCCAAACGTTCACACCGTAAAAGCTCATTCTTCATCATTCCATTTTCATTTTGAGTTTGGTCTTGTTGTCATTAGGAGAAATTACAGGTGGCAAGAAGGATCTTATTATGTGTTGCAACCATGGCACAAAAGAAACAGTAAAAATGAGGCTTTTTGGTATGCTATGAACCCACGAAAATGAAGCTGTTGGAATAAGACCATATTTTCATCCAATCCTTTACCTTCATTGGATGCCTGCATTTTTTCCATAAGTTGCAGGGTTTTCATGGAAAAATAGCCAAGGATTTTTCCATGAATTTCACAGGCACATAAACTAATATGGTAATGATGAATTTTACAGTCTCCCCTTATACCATTTTGTGTGATACAGAGATTCCCAGGGCTAGTGAGATGTGGTTCAAAGTTTAGAAGTACCAGTCACTTAGTTGGCATTTCTAGGGTTTTCCTTAAAGAGAATTTTTCCAAATTTTTGATGGTCATCCAGAAATATTTTACATGTGAAGGTAGGTTCAATATGGTTAACGATATCACTTTTGTTTCCTCGTACATTTTATAGGTAAACAACCTCTAGACATTCCTTTTTATCTTTATAGAAGATTGGGGAAGATGGCTGATAAATACCAATCCAAACTCGATGCTAGCAAGACTTCTCTCTTCCATCATGGCCTAATCAAATTTCTTGTTTTAGAAGATATAAATAAGTTAAACATATATTCTCTTACCTTCTTGTTCTTGAGTGGTTATGAGCTAGATTTTTCACAAAGCACATGGAGGTATAGGCCTTGGTGCAAGAGGTTAAGTGGTGGTAGTTGAATTATCTTATCATTTCCCCCCATCTTCTTAGTGTTTTCCGCCTTATTGAGTGCTTGCATAGTAAGAGTGGAATCTTGTTGAGGTTGTAATGGAATTGAATAAAAAAAAGGGGTTGTGAAAATAGGTTGGACATGTGTCAAATCCAAATAGGGTTTAAGGTGGTTTGGAAGATGACTTGAAGGATGATCTAGGTACCAAACTAGAATCCCAACCATGAGGTTAGGAAAATTCAATATAGCCATCACAAGTGTGATAAATAACCCTGAATATGGGAATAATAAAGGTATTTGACCAAATGGATAGTGATCAGGGGGAACACCCCTAGTTACATGAGTTGAACTTGTGACATCATGTTACTGAGAATATATATGCTTGAAAGAGGGACTAGGATGTTGAGTATGTTAAGCCTCGACAAACATGCATACTTGAGAGGTGCTAGGTGTAGTAGTAACAAGTGGGAGGAAATAATGTGCCCCAAGAAAATAGGAATATTTGTATACCCAGGATTGATCCCAGCAAGAGAAGGCAATGTATCAGTTCCAATCATCGAGGAAAAGACATTTTCAGGATGAAACTAAAGCTTCAGATTATAGTATCAACTAGTCAATAGTAAAAATCTTCCCATTATTGGGGAAGCTCATGGTATGATAGATGGATGAACAAAATTACTTCATCTCTTACATTAAACTACATCCTAGTAGGACATTATATTCTAAATGAAAATTAATAACCTCCACATCAATCAATACTTTCTTGTTGATTAACTCGATAGGGAAATTTCGGTACAAGCCTACTAGTTGCGATGGATAGTCATTATACACTCTGAATCCGATTATGGATAGTTGGATTTTTGAGGATCTAATTTTTTTCCATATCTAAGTGGACATCATACATATGGATGCCCCTTCTTCAATGATACATTAATAGAAAATGATTTTCTTGATGGATACAGGGACTTGGAAGGCAGCCATTGGCGAGAGATGAGTAGAAGCTAATTTTTCAACATCAAGTACAATAATTCAATTTTCAAATGGATCCATAGTTCCCAAAACAAAGAGTAGAGCCTTTTATTCTGAAGGAAACGTATGGAGGAATTACAACGTTGACATGGAAATAAGTGAGTATGCCAAGTCATATATAATGCTATAATGATGGGTATCCCTTGAAAAGGCATTGGTATCATTTTGAAGCAATGGTACTTTGGTGATATTGGGGGAAATATCAACTTTTGGTTCAGGGATATATAGAGTATCATTTGTTGATGACAAAGGCTCTATGGTAGGTGTTGGTTGCATCTCAGTGGGAGGTTCATGCTGATGCGACCAATTGGAGAGGCTGATATCTGCAAAATCCATCATCAATATTTAATATGTTCCATTCCCAGGTTGGTGGGGAGGTGGTGTGGGAGGATGATTCTGACCATCATGAGTGACCAAGTATCCCTGGGCAGGTAAAAAATTTCAAAGCACAACTGGTTGTGAAGGGGGTGGAGTGGAGGTAGAAGGAGGTTGGTTCCCCCTTTTCGCAGTCTCTTCATTTTCCCATAGGATTCACATTTCAGGGAGGAGGGGATACTCGTGAGTGTAATGAATATCTGTTCCACAAAAAGCATAAGGATTGTTCATTCAACTAGCCTTGTTTTCCTTTGGTTTATTTCCCTGTTGTTGAGTTGTGGTATTCGAGTTGTCACCTAGGTCATCATTAGGATTTTGGCCTTGGTTATCTTGGTTACCTTGACTTTGGGGATTCTTCTTACCCTCCCCCTTGTTCTTTTTTTTTCATATTAATGGGGTTGGATACATTCTACTAGGAATGCACCTGACCTTTTTAAAGATGTGCATGCTAAGGCATGGGAAATTTAGGTGTTGGTGTTGAAGTATCTGCAACACTTGATTATGGATATAGATAGTGAGCATTTGTTGTTGAATTCTAGTAAGTAGGTGGATTACATGCTTTCCCATGCATAAGTGGATGAGCATGGGAATAAGCATAAGACATTTTGGTGCCTCCTTGTGACACAAGATGAGGGGGATTTGGGGGAGGATAATTATAAGAAGTATTGTCCCCCTCCCCCCCCCCTCGCCCCTTGGGGCTAGCCATATCCCATGTGTCCTGGTAGGCATGGGGAAGGATGATGATAGACTATATACCCAATCACACTGTCAATGACATGAAAGGCTCAAGTGTGGAATCATCACCTGGACGAGAGAAAGGAGGATCAAGGATGACAATGTATAAATATCCTGAATGGGCATAGATCAAGTCATGTTGCATGGCCTTCTAAGCCTATAGGGAGATAATTCAAAAATACAATTAAAAAAAGTATTTTTCTTCATTTCCTTCCAAAATTAATAACTGTTATTTTCTTATTTTTCCTTAGGATTCTTCTAAATTAATATTTTTTTTCTTTTCCCTCCAAAATTCCTGACCCATATTTTATTATTTTTACTACTAATTCAACTCTCAAACCCAACTTGGTGGATAATTACTAGAAGCCCTCAAGGGGTTTCTTCTTCTTCCTAGTGTTTAGAAATTTAAGAGATAAAATATTATTGATTGACTATAAATAGAAGATAACCCATAACCCTAAAACCAAGAAATAGCTGGAAAAAATGGAAAATTTTAAATTTTTCGCCAATGCAGAAAAGTAATTAGAAAATGCATTAATCAATTTAGTATTTGGAGTAGAAAGTGCGTTGACCAACACAACTAATGAGGTAGAAGACGCATTGACTAATGTAGAAAATGGTTTAAAACATGCATTGACTTCTTATGGTTTGTGTCTTTCATGGTTTGCTATGATTTTGTTATGTGTTGTATCTCTATTTTTTACTTGAAAAACAGATGTAAATGATAAAAATATGATTTTTCTCCAAAAAAATCACCACAAATGGAAAGTTTCTAAGAATGGAAAGGGGAAAAAAACTTATAGAATGCCACTAGGAACTGAAGTGTTCATCTCCCTAGTGGAGTCACCATTCATTAGATGTATTCCTACACAATGGTTAGCAAAGAAGAGGCTTTGTATGGTGGCTAGTAGTCTAACAATAAAATGTGAAGGTTAAACCCTAGAAATAAAAATCATTCATGTGTAGTTATTATATTTTCATAAAAGAGTAATAATAGAAACTGAGTAACATATATCATATCTAAATCCCATAACAACTACTAAACTTCATTGCACAAAGATATATATTTTATTAGAAATATTTGAACCTATTGAAAATATCCCTATGAGAATAGATGAAAGGGGGGATCCTCCTTGGGATGGTTATTTAATGGTCATGTGTCTACAACTGTAATGACTCCCTCTCTCCAAAACTAGTTCAATGATCCAAAGACACCAAAAGAAAAGAAAAAAATATGTTTAGGCTCTAGTAGAGAACAATCAAATGTCACATGATCAAAGGTTGGATGATGATAATTGTCATGTAGAATGAGAAGATAAAACCTCTTTACTTATAATAGAGTGAGAAGAGAAAACATCTCTTTTTCTAGTAAAATTCTAGGTTATATTTGATGTGGTCAAATGATAAAATACTTGTTAGACCAAATCATGATCTAAACAATTTTTTTATTTTTTTATCATTTTTGTGAGAGGAAAAGGTCAAAGAAATGGTCAATAACCTTTATTTAGATAAGTAACTAAAAAATAATGATACGTTCAGTTAATTAATAAAAATGGGTAACAAGATAAGAAATAATTAATAAATAAATGAGTTTACTATATTACTTCTAGGTGAAATGGTAAAATAAGTTAGAAATAATTTATAAATAATGATTTATAAAATTATTTCTATGAGAATGTTTAAAGGAATAAGGAATAGTCAATAAATAAATGATTTATTGAATTGTTCCTATGGAAATGGAAAATGCGAGTGAAATTATTTTGAATTATTTTCACTCTATTGGGTAAAAATATGATAATAACATAAAATTAATGAATTTATGGGTTATCTCATGTGGGTAAATTAATTAATGGAAACAACTTAGGAGAAGTGGTCCCTTAGGCTATTTCCTTAGGTGAAAGTGGTTTTTAATGTGTAAAACCCTTACTACATGGAATATTTTGATCTACCTAATTAATTCTAGCTAGTTTATCACTTTTCAAGAGTATTACTCAAGAAGCATTAGAACATCTGGTCATTAACACTAGATAGCTATGTGATAGTATTAGGATGCACCTACGAGGACGCATGACTTAGAGTGCTACTAGACCCTTTTGTATCTACAGACAAGTGTTGCTCATGTTGTAAAGGTTGTCACACCTAGATAAGCATACTTATCTTATACTTAAACATGGAACCCCCTCTTACTATTTGGAACACTTTGGCCTTAGAATATTGGAGAAGATTATACTATTTCTCATGCATCTGCATAGTTCTCAAGGCAATTTTATGGCTTTTGAGGTAATACATGTATCTCAAGGCACTAGTTACATTGCACAAGGAACGTATTGGATACTTTTTTAAGAATGTAAATCCTCTTGACATGTTATGATGAGTTTAATTGAGCATTGTCCCCATTTCATCATCTTTGAACTTTTTTGTTTTAAGGATAAGGTTGAGCACTATCCCCATTGTACTAGCCATTGCACTTTGGGAGGAGAATATTGGGGAATTTTGGAAAAAATTTAACCTTTTGAGATCAACATTGAAACCTTTTAGGGCACCAATGTGCCTCAGATTCTTTTGCATACCTTGTTTTGTGCTTATGGAGTAAGTAATCCCTCTTTAGGCCTTATGTGTGCCACATGTGGGGATTTATTCATGCATTTTCTAGATATTTATAGTTCTTGGGCATTGCCTCAATTTAGGAGTACATTTCCATGATATGAGGGTCTTTACTTGAATATTTGAGGTATATTGAGGTCTCTTCACCATAGTTGACTCTACTTTACTTGGATATCCTCATATCTAGGAGGGTTCTACATAAATGTGGCATATTCTACCTGCATGTTGACTTAGTATCCTTTACTTTGTGGTTGAAAGGTCACTTTCATGTATTTTTTTAGGATATATTTGGGATATATTATTTTTATATTGAGAGAAATGTTAGATCCCTTATCTATAAAAGTGGAATCATTGTTAGAATTTGTGGAATAAAATTATTTTCTACTTTAGGGATATTGCTAGAGATGGATAACTAGAGTAATCCCTTCAAGGATAAGTATTATGTATAATATTCAAATTGATGGATATCCTTGTATCGATGGGTTTGGGTGAATTTATTTATTTAGTTAGTCATCTCTTTAAATCTTCGTGGATTTTATTTTTTAAGTGTTGTAAGTGTGGTTGTGTTTCTCTAGTGTTGGCATGCTTTCCTCTTTATCTCTTCTCGGTAGCCCCCCTCTCAAAGCCAATGGAGGAATTCTAGTGGAGAATATTACCCTTGAAACATCCTGAATATTTTATGGCACCATGAGGATTTGTTAGGAATTTTAGCGGAAAACCATAACAACCTTAGCAGGTTCAATTATATTTCCTTAAGAGGAGCCTTAATTGACATCAAATGCCCACAAAAATAGTAGGAACTAATATATTCTTGTTTAGTGAACCATAAAATAGAAATTCTTATTATTACCTTTTGTTTTAGGGTAAATGTGGATTTTAATTCCTTGCATTCAATTTCCAACCAAATGAAACTCTAGATGTCTTATCCTTTTCACATGTATTTCACTTTGAAAATAATCTAACTTATAAATTGTGTCTTGGTGGTATAATTCTAAAATTTTAGGGTGCAATAATTTGATATAGTTGGCTATTATATGTTCCTAAATTTTTAGATTTGAAAAGTTGCATTTGTCTATATTAACTAATTGTTTTAGTGCTAGTGATCTCTAACACAAATCTATTTATGTGGTTGACTCATATTATTGTTATAAATTTTTACCACCATATTTTACTTATGTTTCATGCAAGTTATGTAACATTCTTTAGCTTTTTTTTAGATCTGCTTGGTTTTGGGATAAATTTTCATTAGATAATAATCTAACAAACCCTCTAAATATGTCCAGAACGTATTTAACTTAAACCTAGAATTTTTTTTGTGTATTCACCTTAATTATCAACTCATATATTATAAATAAATTGGTGATAATTTTGGTAGTAATATAAGTGATCCTAGACATGCCTTTCCTTTCCTTTTGAACCATAGGTTATACTAGGGAATCCTCCCTTGTGTTGGATTTTTCCTTCATTAAAAAGTGGGAAGTAGTTCTATAGGTGAAAGTGACAAAACTCCATGTAATACTTGTATTTGAACTTTATGAGGTATTTTCATTGGGGAACAATATTGTGTGATAAAAGATGCTTTTGAGAGAGCGAACTTGTATGAAATGCCATGTGTGAAAATTTTCACATATGATTATGAAATTTGGACTAAAATACTATGGTGTGTCATATTTCTAATGGATTTGGTTTCCCTTAATTTTTCTTTTCTAGAATCAAATATGTATGTTTTACCTAAGATGCCTCATTGAGACTAGTTTTATCACTAAGCAATTAAACCTAACTTACACATCTTGTAACTTATAAATTGTAATGAAACATGTTCTAAAATTTTAACGACAAGTTATAAGATATATCTCCTCAAGGTTTTGGAATTTTTTTCTATTTAAGATTTCCTCAAAAAAGGTTATTAAGGTTTTATCAAAAAAATATGTAACTTCCCTAGTCTATATTTCTAAAAGTTAGTGAACCGAAACCTAGTCAAAAGTTAAAATACATAACTAGTCAAAATATGTAACTTCCCTAGTCTATATTTCTAAAAGTTAGTGAGCTGAAACCTAAATTTTTTACCATTGGTACTATGACACTTTTCCTTAGGATTAAAAAAAAACATTTTCTAAATCATCACAGGATAAATGTGATAGTGAAAAGTCCAAGATGGCTTGTTTGAAGGATCCAAACCCTAGGATTGTATGCTTTGATACCAAATTTGAAGTACGAAATAAATAATATAGCATAATAAAATATGTTACACACTTTATATATCAAATTCAAGTGTGAAGCATGAATCCAAAATAGATAAGAGAAAAATTTACACAATAACTCCTTAAAGAATAGGTGAATCTCCTCCAAATACACTCATACAGTCATACATCCAAATCACATGTTCCCCCAAAGAAATGACTACATGATCTCTCTATATACCTATTCACACAATGCACATTCAACCGATTTTATTAGGGAAAATAGTAATACATACACATTTAACCATGTATATGCTTCCTTTGTAGTCATAACATCTATGTAAATAATAATGCACATACAAATATGCCAATCGTAAATTCTCTCATACTCATGCTCATGGTATTAAGCTATGTCCTTAACACATTTAGTAATATATGAGCATATACATTTCTATATCCATTAATAACCCTCTCAATGAGCCTCATCTACCCACTTAATATTTGGTGGGTTGTAAATGATCCACCAACCATAAACACTATATATGACATTTCCTTCATCCACAATGATAAGATCACTCATTAGGATCATAAATATATCAATATTATGCAACCCTATTTTTATTTCGTGTTATGAGGGTCTCCATAGTGGTCATCCCTTATAATTGTGGTCTTGGACCCATCACCTCCCCAAGATGAAAAATCTTATTAGAAATATGTATAATCTTGAATTAAATCTAACTATTTACCCCACACAAAAATGTATGTATGAATTATATTTCCATGTCATAATGATGCACTCCAATAACCTCTCTTCCATGCATATTATTGGGCATTGAAAAGACTTCAACAAACTTTTTGTAAGAATATTATTAACCTACATATATCTCCTCAAATCTTTAGCAATATTCTCATGATTAAAAATATTTTAAATCTTAGTAAGCTTGGTAAATATTAGAATTTTTCTTTTTTAAATATCAAAACACAAAAATGGGGATATTAAAGAACATTCTATAATAATATTCTCCAAAACTTTTGTATATAACTTTACTAGTTTGGAAATAGTCTGCATTGCTTTTTTGGGAGAATTTGTACTAATTCCCCATATCTACCCATCAATAAAAAATAATGGATCTTTTAATCCTGATCATTCAATATTTTTGATATTATCACCACAATTCATGAGTTTTTCAAACCCCATCATCCATTTTATTTGTCACCCAACCCTTGAGTTTGTCTCATGACATGACTTTGTTTTTGTATTCATGATGACTAGTACAATAGCTACATTACTCCTTTTAATCAAGTTTTATTATGTATCTTAGCCTCTTTCCATGTTGTTTTCAATGGAAGTTTGAATCCAAAACTAATTGGTTAGCTTATCTCCTTGTGCTGAAACCTACAATCACTACATCTTTAAATTGTGTTTCATGCTTCATGTTGGTAATGTGGTTGCATTCATGCCTATTAATTAATGTATATACCCCATTGAGAATTAATAAATTCATTATAGGGCTTTTTGTTTAGAGGATCTAATACCTTTGGTGTAGTTTTCATCATTCGTGATATTCCTTATATATCACAATGGATTTTTTATCGTTGATCTTTATGGAATTGATTCTAATTAGCACTAAAAATAATCACTTATGTTCACACCAAACCAATTAGTAATAGTACTTCAGATCCAGTTACATTATTCATGGGCCACCCCATATATGGTATCAATTTTATTTGTTGATCTTTAACTAGATGGTTTCACACATTCTTCACCACAAGTCATTAGTGCATTGTAGAAATTCATACACATCAATGATAGTAATGTCCTACATCTAGTTTAAGACCTTAATAATCCTAAAGGAAAGTAGCATCCACCCATGGTAACCACCCATGGTATTTACCCATATTATTGTTACTCAATAAGACTATAAATAATGAGCCTCACTTTGTAAAAGGGGAGATTCATCCTCACAATGTAGTTTGAACAATTTCCTTATTTTAATAGAAAGTTTCTTTGTATGTTTTTTCTGTTTTTGTTTCTTCTTCCATGTCTCTTGTGTGATTTGGATCGCTTAATCATGTGTGGATAAAATTTTTCATACATAATGAGCCTATAGTTAGAATTAGCCTACAAATAGCTCTCTACATGCCCCCTTTACTCCCTGCACACATCGTCAATGAGCTTTCTTTCTTACAGTTCTTCACCCATCCAAGAAACCTTATTCCTTCACATGTTTTAGATAGAAGAAACATTGATTATTTTGATGTACCAATAACTTGTATCCTTTATACATGGTACCATATTGTGTTTTATTTTGATCATTTCACAAGCATGGGTATGCACTTGGTTTTTGTAAATAAATTGAATATTAATATATTTCCTCATTCTTGTTTTTGTGGGTAGCTTTCTTTCTCTTTGTTGAATCTCCCTCACTTTATCTCTCTACACATGCATGTGCATGCGCGCACACACACACACACATTCTAGCTATATGGGTAAGAAGCATATGATGTATGTGGGCTATATGAGGTGCTCCTAACATCACACACTAGGGGCATATTATCACCCCAATTTCACTCATTTGTGACATTTAAATGATTTTAGTCAAAATCAGCAGAAGCATTAGAACAACTTAATACACTTGAAAGGATAATTTACAAATATTCCATGTACACCTATACAAATTTCAATTGAATGGGTACATGTTCATGTTAGAGAGTTTTTCATTGAAATAATGTGATGGAATTGGTTTTAATGAAACACCTACATGAATTTATAATTCATGAATTAGGGAATTCCATGGCCCATAAATGATTCTAGTTAGTTCTGAGTCATGTTTTGTGAGTGATTCCCATAATAGGTGTCCCTTAATCATTAATGGAGGGATACATTGTCTATTTCAAGTTAAATTCAACCACATGGGTGCCCATGAATGAACCGAATATTTTCCATTGAATTTGTCTTATTTCAAGGTTAGGATATGATCCATGAAATAAAGTACATAACTAATCATTTCCTAAGAACTATAAATATAATGTTATGCTAAGTAGCCTAATAAGCTAGGTCTAATAGTGGACATCTCACACTAGAAGGCATTTTCCAACCAATATAGGGGCCTTTCCCATGTTTAAAACTTGATCTACCTATCTAGTGAGGCTTGTGGGTGGTTTCATTAGAAACACGCGTATACTGGTAATCCCATTGACTGAATCCTAGGTCTCCTCGGTGATAAGCGACAAGTCTAGTAATTCTCCTAATTTAAAAAAAAAAATGTTATGCTGGGTGAATTGGGTAAATGAGTGAGAAGATAATTTCTTCAACTTTTTACTTATTTGATTGTTTACTTAATTTTATGATCTTCGTTTTCCCCTTTAAAGTGTCCAATCAAAAAGGGAAATGTCCCCCATTTATTTTAAAGGATTAAGAGATCCCCATTAGAGGTTAAAAGGATTATCCCATGGAGAATATTTAAGCCCATAAGTTACAAGCTTCTTTCCATGTGATATAATTTATGTTATTTTTCCTTTTAGTTGGATAATACATGAATTCTTCTCTTTCCCTCGAAATTCCATTTGAATAATTCAAATTCATTTTTTTAATGCTTTGATGGTTATGTGTTGAACTGGCACATAAAATAAACAATATATTATATAAATATGAATTGCATATTACTTATAATCCATTAACCCTTGGTTTCATATTCTAAGAGGTCTCTTTGAATTCTCATTACTACTGGAATTCACGTGAGGCTTTTCACCTTCCTCTCAAGTGAATAATTCAATTTCACATAACCTTAAAGGATTATGTTTCAAACATACCCCCCTTAATCCTAAGGGGTGTTTATGAGTCCAATAAGAGAGCTTGAATACAAAAGTGCATGGCAGAAAATGGTTGGATGATCTCTCTAAAATGGTGGTTTAAGGAATCCAAAAACCAAACAAGGTAACATAGCCTGAAGTTTTCTACCAGTGGTGGTTTAAGTCTAACCACCAACTCTAAAACTAAGCTCTAAGAAGGACCTGGAGTAATTTTGAATTTGGCTTGAATTTGAAGTCTTCTGTGAAGTGGAAGTGCTCTACGATAATGGTTTGAGGATAACTACAAAGTGATGAAGTGAGTATCAGAAACAAACATCTTATGTAGGTGGTGGTTTAAGGTAGGCCACCAACCAAGTCATACTCATGGAACATGAACCTGTATTTGGATACAACTTCGACTTTGGTAATGGCTAACTTTGGCTCTAAGATTTGGTAGCTGGATTTGGTTCAAGATGTGGCTCATGCTTGCTTGATATATATTTGAAGCTAGTAGCTAACCATCAATCCCCCCACTGTTAAATATAATTTTTATATCTCCACAACAAGACATGGAAATAAATGAGAATGAACTCTAAGGTATGATCAATATATCTTCTTGGTTGTTTAATACTATTTCTAAGAAGCGATCCATCTAATGTGAATCTTTTTTTTTGCGGGATTCTTGATTCTAGAACATTTTTTTGAATGTTGACTATGTTTGCCACAATGCTCACAAGGGTGAAGATCAAAACACTGGTCTTTCACATGGAAAACTCAATCACAATGTTGGAATTTGACAACAAGAAGTGATTATGGAGCATGTGAAGATGATTCGTCCTAGAGAAACCAAACACTGTGAAACATGATTAGCTTGGAATATTTTGGAATGTGAGAGGACACATCCTTGTCATATCCAGGATTGGTTTTGTTATTGTTTCTGACAAGTTATTCCCAAAGTCTAACGATGGGGTTTGGAAGTGAAAGATGAACCTCTGCATTTTCATGCAAATATTCTCTTGAAATGGCCTCACTAGTATGACCAATTTATGACTACTGATGCGATCCAACTTCATACTAAAAAAGGGATTTATTTTTAACAAGCACCCGTTTAGAATATTGATTTTTCTGTTGTATCTCATCTTGTTGTAGTTGTGACTCAAGCTAGAGAAAATCAATTTTTTGTTGTGCATTCTGTAACATATTTTAATATCAACACAAGTGGCTTTGATGATTTTTACTATATCATGATATTAGAGTGTATCAAATTTTTCAGGAACTCTAATACTTCACCAATTCAAGCTGTTTTTCAAGCAATTCAAGCTCGGAATTGAATTGTTTCAATTTCTACTGAAAATTTACCAACAATGAAATAATCAAAGAAGAGTGAATGGGTAACAAAGTGAGTGGAACTTTACTATGAAACATATGTACAAATTTTTTTATCTCCAAATTGAAAATGAAAACAAATTGTAGGCCTTAAAGGCATAAAATCATGCAAGAGGGTTTCATAAAATTGGTTTTTATCTTAAGATAATTTCACCATCTAATCCCCAATGATCATGGCCCCTTGATGGTTTTTTGAAGGAAATTGTCTCTGATTTTCCTTTTCTATAGTCCTTGTAGCTATAATTTTCCTTATTATTGTTGTTGGATATTTACATACTCATCCAAGGAAAAAACTCTGGAAATTACACCTTTCCTTTGAAAGACCCATCTCAATGCCAAAAGTCACATAGATTGAGAATGTGATTCAAATATATGAACAAAAAATATATATTAATATAGAGAAGTACTTCCTTTGATTTCCTCAAACAACACCAACACATTTCCCAAAGTTTGGAGCAATGGTTGAATAACAACATGCCAACATTGAGAATTTTGGCCATATTTTATGGCACATTTGTGAGGTCACCTCATTTAAAAAAACAAATAATAAATAAATTTACATAATAGAGAAAGAAAACATATGTATTTATAGATAATATCATATATGCATATTTCTATATCTTCCCACAGTTGAATCTGGTAAAAAAATAACTTCATTATAAGGCCCCAAAAACATATACCGGAAATCTATAGAAGGACCTAGAACCCGACAACACTGATCAGGGGCAAAACAACAGGATCCAAAGAGAGCATATAAGGATTAGAGTCACCACTAAAGGGAGCTACAATAGGGCTCCTAGAGGGGATAATGAAGATGAAATCTTGTCTCAGAATGCATGTGACATTGCATGCTTTGACATCTTATACTGCAATAGACCAAGACTTTAGTCGTACATTAATTTGGTCAAGTTTTGGAGTGGAGTTAATTAAAAGGTGTATTTGATATTGAATTTTCTTGTCATTTGCTCAACATTGTTGCATGTGCCTTCCAATATGATTATTTCTTAGAAGTAGATGTATGCCAGTATGTAGAATGTAGTTACCCAAGGGAAGATTTATATACAGAGAAGCACATGGTGGAAATAATAATACTACTCAATATTTGGAGAGAGGATCCATTTCATCTTTATTTTAAACACAAGTGCAAGTAAAGGAATAAGTATCATCAGTAATGGTTGTCGATTCATTTTCTTCGCAACTTCCTAAGTAGTGCCTCTCCCTCAAATTTGAAGTGAGGTTGTTGTTTGGTACTAATACAAGTACATCTCTCTTGAGAAACCCAAAGCTCAATATTTTCTACTATTTTGAATTAGTGGGCATAAGCATTGGTGGGAAGAATCTCACTTCCATTCTTGCCTCTATTTTTAGGATGGATGCAACTACAAATTGTAGTCATTATCGATTCTGAGGCTTTTGTGATGCATTTGGTTGAAAATGCTTATAATGCAATGTAAAGGGAATCAATAGGGTCAAAGAGTAACAATACAGTTGAAATATACACTTTAAAGGAAGGGAATGACTTAGTCCCCTACACACATGATCTTCTAAATAATGATGCAAACCATTTCAAATGGGCTCAATCCCATGCATTTTTGGTGGTTGTAACCAACATAAAAAATGATGCTTGGAATTGATAAAAATGATGGAAAATGTAGCATCAACAAATTCATTTCCTTCCAATTGTGGGATGAGGATCTTGTTGAGAAAGATAAGATCCCATACCTCCTATAGAACTTGGTTGTCACATTGGTGAAGGTGCTCTTAGATTTCGAAAGGACAAGTTGGTGTACACAAAAATATATCTAATGATGATTGTTTCTACTTAACAAGGATAATGTAGAGTAATTCTATGTTAGACCACACAACTTAGCTAACATAATTCAGACACCTTAAAAAAATTAATTGCTTATGGGGCTATGGAATAACCTACTATAAGAGTGCCTATGTAAAGCAGAGGCACAACCAAAATAGTCAAGTGCGACGTTGAAACGTAGAATTGATATGCAAAAAAAAGGAACTATATTGGTGAGGGTTCCTATGTTAATGCCTCAAAACTTGTGGTGGAGGAAGGTTGCACAACCAGGGCTCAAACTTAATCAGAGTAGGAATACACATGCTATGATACCATGTTAAAAACTAATTTAAATGTAAACATATATTTGATAATTCTTGAGATTCATTTCATTAACATAATGCACTTATTAATAGAAGCCATTGGCCCTTGGTTTTCATCTTCCAATAGGTCTCTTGGACTTTTTTTACTATTTGAATTCCTTCACACAAACCCTAAAGGATTAGGTGTCCAACACCCTGCCCCCCCTTCATTTGAAGGGGCGCATATAAGTCTAAGAAGAGATTTGAAAGACAAAAGTTCATGGTTTTCAATGGTCGGGTGTGCTCTTTGAAATGGTGGTTTAATGAATACCACAAACCAAATGAGGTTCCAAACTTTTGGTGGAGGAAGGCCACACAATCGTGACTCAAATATAACCAAGAAAGGAACACCTTCTCTAACACCATGTTAACCACACATAGATTTTATAATGCATGAGATTTATTTCAATAACATAATTTACATATTAATACATATCATTGACCCTTGGTTTTCATATTCGAAGTGGTCTCCTGTACTTATATGACTGTTGGAATCCCTTGCAACCAACCCTAACTGATTACATTTCCAACATTCCCCTCTCAATCTAAATGTATGTATATGATTCCAAGAAGAGAGTTGAAATACAAAATTTCATGGCAACAAATGATTAAATGTGCTCTCTAAATTGGTGGTTTAAGGAAGACCACAAACCAAATTAGGTAGCAGAACTCAAAATTTTATACTAGTGGCAGTTTAAGGCTAACCACCAACATTAGAACTAAGCTCAAAGCAGTTCCTACAACAATTATGAATCTAGCTAAAATTTAAAGTCTTTTACAAAGTGGAAGTACTCTTTGATGATGGTTTAAATACAACCACAAACTAATGAAGTGAGTAGTAGAAAATAAAGTGTTCTATAAGTGGTGGTTTAAGGCAGGGAACAAAACAAGTCATGCTCATGGAACATGAATCTATCTCTAGCTATAGCTTCAACTTTGGCACTAGTTGACTCTAGCTATAAGCTTTGGCAACCGGCTCTAGTTCAAGTGGATATGGCTCAACCTCGCTTGATATATATTTGAAGCTAGTAGTTGACCATCGATATGCATGCATAGGGATAGATAAGGTGTTCATGTTGTTCTTCATTTATTCCTTTTCTCTACCCTTAGTTTTAATAATTAACTAGGAAAGTTTTTAATATTGCACAAAAATCTCATAAACACAAGGCAAGTTAAGGGAAATGATGTTGAACCTCAACCTTGTTTGTGCCACAAATTTTATCTACTCACTCATCCTAAGGAGTATAAGAATAAATATACTAATCAATTTCATTATAGATGACATAAGTGTTGGTACTAATTTTGGCAATAATATAATTTCATTTTTTAGTTTCACAATGTTGGAAAAATAGTTTGAATCATCCAATTATATTTAGAAATTTACTGAAGTATTTCAACTTTCCCATGTTTTTGTTTTCATCTTATCTTTCAACTTCATGGAGTTGCAATATTTAATGTTTGTGCATTTTAGTAATTTGATTGTATTGTTTTATGATCCAATAGTTAAATATCTAAGCCCTAAAATATGTAGTGCAACCTCCTTCGAGGTCGTTGTGGCTACTATAAAAGAAGTGATATGGACCCTATATTTTTTTAACTTGAGAAATTTGTGTTTATAATATAAATGCCCAATCATGACTTAGACTCCATAGAAGCACACAACTTCATTAAGGAGAATGGAGTAAGGGGTTTCACATATAATTTTAAATTCTTAGTTATCAAGTGTTTTTTAATTTACCTAATTTTATTCCATGTCTCATAAGGCATGCTACATACCCAAAATTTATGGTCGTAAATAACAATCTGTTTAAATAAAGTGTTAAAAAATAGTTTTTTTCTTATCTAAATCTCATATCTCAACAATTCTACATTTTTTAAAGGCCATAATAAAGTTTTCCCACCACTATTAATTCACTTCTCAACATTGTGGTTCTCATTTGAATGAAATTTAAAATACCTAGATTTCATATCTTGCCTCGAATGGGTTGGATGTATTAATGAGAAAAAATATCCAATAGTGGGAAAGATTCAATTCTCTTTAGGTATTTTCCTAGACTCTAGGGGTTACCTTCAAGTAGTGATTGAATTTGTGGTTGCACATAGAGAAATTATATCGGATGATATCATGATTTGTGCACTCGTAAGTGGATCAAATACCACTCCCATTTTCAAGTTTTATCCCAAATAATTTGGATCCATTAGTCAGGAGAAATGCATTTATTACCATTGGAAAAGCTTCAATTCTCATAAGGGATTTTCCTAGAGCCATGGGCTCATCTTGACATGGAAATCAAACATATGGTTGCACCTAGAGATATTATATTAAATAATACCATGACCCTTTCATATATAAGTAGATCAAGCGTCACACTCATGTCCTTAAATTTTAAAGCTTAAGAAATTAGCTCATTATATTTCTCACCAATATTATTGGCATTTTGCTAATTTCATTTTGACAACTGGCTAGTTTGAAGCCCCTAGGGTGAGTCGTGCTAGTCTATGCTTATGTCATCAATGAGTGTAGAGATTTAGCTATTGGGTTTCCCTTTGATTTTTTCCTTAGAAAAAAGAAAACAGAAAAAGAAAATTCCAACTCTTTAAATGTCTTATCATTAGGAAAAGTCAAAGGATAAATTCTTTTGTTAAATTTAACTATCACAATATTTGTTTTATTGATATGAATGGTAAGATCATAATTTTTGCAGAATAGTTGGAGAACTTTAAGTTTCTTATGAAGATGTTTAATATTGTTTGCAAGGAAAACAATATCATGTCTTCATAGAAGATAAGAATGATAATGAGTTCATCCATGTTAATACTAATGCATCCCTCCTCTTCTAAACATTGATCTATTTTAATAGTATAGATTGTGAATAGGGTGGGAGAAAGTAGACACACTCGAATAACAAAAATATTATAACTAATATCCATCAAGTAGTTCTATTACATTGCATCACATCAATAAATTTTATTAGAGCCTAACTATAAAAATATGAATCTCATAAGAGATAAAAAGTTCTTCTATTCTTTGTCATAGCTTAGCTCTAGGCACAATGTTGAACGATTTTCTAAAATTAAAAAAAAACCATATGAGATCTTCTTCTTCTTCTTCTTTATAATCCTCAATGATCATTGTAAAGGTGGAGATGTGAACATTGTAGCATGTTGATTCTCAAACCCTATTTAGCTTTTGGATTTTTTGTTGTAATTCCTTGAGATAGTTCCCTTTTGTTGTAACTCCTTTCATGTCAATTTACTTGCTTTCATAAAATAGAATTTCATTTCATATCAATTTACCATCAATAAAATTAAAAAATGAATCCTTACATATATTTTATTGTGCACTATATAAATCTACACACTCAAATTAATAATTTAATGTAATTTAATTTAAAGCATAATTAACACTTAGTAAAATCAAGATCTATAATGTCAATACTTAACATAATGTAACATGTAATATAAATTAATCCAATTTTATACTTAAAAATAATAATAAAATCAAATTAAAAATATAATGAAAAAATATAAATAAGAAATTTAATAGACTTACTTATAAACCAAAATTTCAATATAATATACATACTTATAAATCAAAATTTCAAAAAATTCAAATTGCTAATAAAATTAAAAATTAAAAATTAAAGTTTTAACATCCCAAAAATTATCAATAAAATCAAGGAAAAAAATAAAAAAATAAAAATTAAAGTTTTAACATCCCAAAAATTATCAATAACCTCAAGTGAATGAAAATTCCTTGTGACCTCTTAAATACCAAGGAGCCAATTGCCTCATGGAGTGGGAGTCCTTGTTTACTATTAGAATTAAAGTTTTGTCAATCCAAATACTATCACTAACACCAAGGAAATCAAAAGTCATGGAACCAATACTATTCTCTCGTGAATACTAAGGAGCCAATTCCGTCATGGAGTGGAATTCGTTGTTTACTATTGACTCTCCCTAACATTTGAGAACACGTTTAAATAAATAAATATATATATATATAAAAAATTTTGAAGTGTGTTATCAAATGATAATAGGGAGTCCTAATAGTAAACAACAACTACTTCCATTCCGGAAATTGGCTTGTTAGTATTCACGAGAATGCTATTCATATATATTATTTTATATTGAATATGTTTTCAAAATTATTTTGATAATTAAATTTAAATTAATTTATTTATAATTTATATATTTAATTTTATTATAAATATTTGTAATATTACTTTTAAATTATATTGTAAGTTTGAAATATGTTATTTATATCTAATTAAAAATAAAGATAGAGTAGAAATATAATTTTCATAATATAGATTTTACATAACATAATAATTTTCAATTGATGAAATGACATTTATTTATAAAAAAATATTATTAAATTTAACAAAGTTAAAAACGATTATATATGTGTTAATATTTTAATATAAATAAAATATAATTGAATTACTGTTTAAGTAATATTATTATTATACTATAGCTAAGTTTTATTACATATTTATATAAAATATATTCATAAACTTACTCAAATAGAAAAAGAAAATAAATACATAATATAAAGTAATGTGTAAAAGTTTGTAATAATGTGAGTTATTACATATTTATATAAAATATATTCATAAACTTACTCAAATAGAAAAAGAAAATAAATACATAATATAAAGTAATGTGTAAAAGTTTGTAATAATGTGAGTTGTATAACTTAAAATGTAAAGATATTTTATGATGATATATGAAATACATAATGTAAACTATAAAACAAATATGAAATGTAATTATAAATCTATTGAAATAGGAAAAAGAAAAAAATACATAAAGTAATGTGCAAAAATTTGTAAAATAATGTGTGTTGTACAACCTGAAATATAAACATATTTTATGAAGATATTTGAAATAAATAATCTAAACTATAAAACAAACATGAAATATAACTATAAACCTACTAAAATAGGAAAGACAAGAAATACATAATGTAAAGTAATATGCACAAATTTGTAAAACAATGTGAGTTGTACAACCTGAAATGTAAACATATTTTATGCAGATATTTGAAATATATAATCTAAACTATAAAACAAACATTAAATATAATTATAAACCTACTCAAATAGGAAAATGAAAAAAATACATAATGTAAAGTAATTTGCAAAAACTTGTAAAATAATGTGAGTTGTACAACTTCAAATGTAAACATATTTTATGAAGATATATAAAATACTTAATCTAAACTATAAAACAAAACATCAAATCTAATTATAACTCTACTGAAAGTGAGAAAAGAAAAGAAATACATAATGTAAAGTAATATGCAAAATTTTGTAACATAATGTGAGTTGTACCTGAAATGTAAACATATTTTATGAAGATATTTGAAATATATAATCTAAACTATAAAACAAACATGAAATATAATTATAAATCTACTAAAATAATGTGAGTTGTACAACTTCAAATGTAAACATATTTTATGAAGATATATAAAATACTTAATCTAAACTATAAAACAAAACATCAAATCTAATTATAACTCTACTGAAAGTGAGAAAAGAAAAGAAATACATAATGTAAAGTAATATGCAAAATTTTGTAACATAATGTGAGTTGTACCTGAAATGTAAACATATTTTATGAAGATATTTGAAATATATAATCTAAACTATAAAACAAACATGAAATATAATTATAAATCTACTAAAATAAGAAAAGACAAGACATACATAATGTAAAATAAAATGTAAAACAAACATATATGAAATACATAATCTAACCTATAAAACAAACATGAAATATAATTATAAAGGAAAAAAAATACATAATGTAAAGTAATGTGCAAAAGTTAATGTGAGTTGTACAAGGTGAAATGTAACATATTTTATGAAGATATATGAAACACCTAATTTAAACTATAAAAAAATATAAAATATAATTATAAACCTATTGAAACAAGAAAAGAGAAGAACTACATAATTTAGAGTAATATGCAAAAATTTGTAAAATAATGTGAGTTGTGCAACCTGAAATACATAATCTAAACTAATGTGTAAGAATTCTAATGAAATAATAATAGAAAGAAATACACAATGTAGAGAAATATGTAGAAATTTGTAAAATAATATGACTTGTAAAACTTGAAATATAAATTTATTTTAAAAAGGTATAAACTAATGTGTAAGAATTCTAATGAAATATGGAAAAAACATAAATACATAATGTAATGTAATATGCAAAAAGTTGTAAAATAATATAAGGGAGTTGTGTACAGACTCTAAAAATAGTGTGGACAACAGTTTTTTGCGGGAATCAGTTAAAAAAGAAATTAAAAAATCAGATAGTTAGAGTGTTTGAATTGCCTTTTTTATGGTGGAAATAGATTCAGCACCATCAAAAACTCTTTGGACACCCAATATACTGAAATTTAATGACTGTAACTCAGATTTTCTAAAATTTTAGCAAGAATTTTCATAATCTTACCAAAATTTTTGAGTTATTCTAAACCGTGGCTAATATAAATAAATAATAAAACATCGAATATAAAATATATTTTAAAAATATATATAAAGTATATAATTTAAATTAATGTGTAAAAATTTATAAAATAATGTCAAAGTTTTATTAAAACAAAATTGTACAATTCTCGATGCAAATCAGTCAACTTTAAAGTAGCGAAAGACCCCACTTACTACCATTAATTAAAAAGGGAAAAAAAATCATGTGACTTCAAAAATCCAGGTAACGAAGCCAAAGCAATCGAATATCAGGATATGAATGGATGTAATTTTGTCTTTTATTTTAAAGAGACGTGCCTCCCACTTCGACAAAAGCCAAATCCGGACTGATCGTTACGCAGACCTTGAACGTCCAATTATTCTCCATCAAATGCCTACTGATTCTTTTTTGTATACATAATTTCCCATATCTACGCACGTACTAAGGGCCAGCTAAGTTCCAAAACCGAAAACAGTTTTCCACATGCAGGTTAATTGTTTGACCCCTCTCTATGAGAAGATTTTAGATAATTTTTTTAAGATATTCCCGGAATTTGTGATCAATATAGCTCAGCTCTGGATGCATGCCATTTGTCTGTAAAATCTATTTGGACTTCCAGACATTTTCAATTATATAGAATAACAACAATGCAATACAATGCACTGTGTGCAAGCTGGTTATTCCCAAAGAATCTAATGTTTCATATTCTGCAAGAGTTGCACAGTTTTCTGCCCGAATGTTTATCAAGTACGCTGTGATAATTGCCCATCAAAAAAAAAATTTGTGGGTCACTGCATGATTCATCGCAGAATCCAAGGCACAAGTACATTGTGGAATTTGATTTATAATCATTGCAGAACATGAAAAAAGCTGAGTGCTCTCTGGTGTAGATTTGATAGTTGAGTGTGACAAATGGTGAAATATATTCAAGGTTTTTGATACACACAATTTTATTTAGGGTGCCTTTGTTTCTTCTAATGGTCATCTAGACTGAATTTCTTTTGGGGTCATTTCTGATCATTGAGATTTGTGGAGACTGAGTCTTTGGCTGCAGCCAGTAGCATTGAAGAAAAGCATGGGGAGCAGGCGTTTCTGCCGTGGCTTGAATGTTGCATCTCCTACCAAAGAAAAAGCTATAAGTGCAGGGGCTAATTTAGATTGCAGTAACATGGTTGAGGAGATTAATCCTTATTTGGGTGAAGATTGTTCCCCCATGGTCAGAAAAGTCATGGTGGTAGTAGACTCCACAAGAGAGGCCAAGAGAGCTCTGCTTTGGGTTCTTTCCCATGCTCTACTCAAGCATGACAGGCTTATACTTTTACATGTAGCACCACTGCCTCCAGGTTCGCCAAAGAAAGGTAGGGCTAGGGTTTTATACAGGAGGATTCTATACAGTTTTTAAAGAACTCTTTAGATTATGTGTATTCTTTTCTGTTTTTTTCATTGTGAACTTTTTTTTTTCGGCTTTGTTGGTTTCATGTGTATATTTGTTTATGAGTTTACAAAGTTAAAAGTTAATACAACAATATTCATAGGTACAAAATTATTACACAAATATTTATCAAGGCATTATAGCTAGCTAGATAGAAAAAATAACAACCATTCAACCCAACTACTAGAAATAATCTCAATTAACTTAACTTTCTCACATAAACTTATCTTTACGATCATCTGAATTGATCTGCACATCTGGGTTGTTGCTGGATTTTGTTAAGCATGCTGTTGGATATGTTGAGTTTCAATATTTGGTATCTGAACCTTCAAACTTCCAGATGTATATCTAATCTGAATTGAAATATAGGTTTCTTGTAATGTCTGCAACATCTTAAAATTATATATTAAACATAATAGATTTGTATTAAGGTTTATATTCAATGGCTTTATATAACCCACATACAGTACTCATGGTTCATCAGAGTTCCCACCCTACATGGATGTTAGGATCACGAAACATGGAGTTTTTCTAGTGTTTCAACTTTTAAAATAAACTACATTAAAAATGAATATAAGTAAAAATTATGAATACCATAGATAAAACTGTGAGTACTCAATTTTTTTTTGTGGGTGCAGGGATTGAATCTCCTATTTAACTACAATTATGAATACCATAGATAAAACAACGAATACTCATAACAATTTTTTTTGGGTGCAGGGATTGAATCTCCTATTTCCAGCAAACGCCATCTAAATCCCAAAGATTCGAATTTTCTGAACTCTTTGAAAGCCCTTTGCATACAGCGAAGACCAGAGGTAAATTCATGCGCTGAAACTGTGTTGTCATCATCCAGTTTTCCCAGTTAGATGAATATCACCATATTTGTCGGTAGTTTCAAAAGTTTTTTGGGAGAGCTGAATTTTGCAAACAGGTGGAAGTAGAAGTAATGATTGTGGGAGGATTTAAGGACAAAGGCCCAACAATACTTCAGCAAGCCAAGAAGCGTTCTGTTTCTCTTCTGGTCTTAGAAGAACTGACCCAAACCACCTATACTGTGCAAGTAAAAAGCAAAAAATTCATGTTGCCAAACGCAGCAAAATCTGTACCATTATTAATTATATTTGCAGTAAGACAATATGGTATGATTAATACAAAATATATGATTGACTAATCATGTAATTTCTGATATATTTGAGGTTATGTGCAGACTGCGAGCTATATTGTCAGAAAAAAGGTGGACTACTGGATGCATGATTCGCCAGCAGCAGCAGTGGTGGAGCTGCTGTATTCAAAATTCAGAGTGCCTTACTGTTGCAGTGAGAAGGAAAAGCCGAAGAATGGGAGGATATCTGATCAGTACAAAGAGACAGAAGAATTTCTGGCTTCTGGCTTAGTTTCTCTTCAAAAATACTCCAGAATAAACGCCATTGTAGATATAGAATTTAGGGGAGCTTTAGCATGCCATTGTAGAGCTAATTAAGGAGGTGGTCCCCGCTGATGGAATAGAAATCTTTTATAGTATCTTGATTATTACTTGAAGCATGGTGCATTGTTCTTTGTTCACAATCTGGAAAAGTTTGATTGTCAAGTTATGGTGCATTGTTCTTGGTTCACAATCTGAAAAAGTCTGACTGTCACTTTAACTTGATGTTCCAATGCCCTGTTTCACAATCTAAAATGCTGAAGTATCACTTGTGTTTTACAATCTAAAAAAACTTAATTGTCAATTCAAGTGACTGTCAGGATTGCTAAGGATGTCCAAATTCTTATATTTCAGCAGCATTTTGCACACTTACAAAACCAAGGGTAATACCCCAATGACAAATAAAAAATGATGTTATATAGTTTGATAAATTAAAATAATGTTAAACCAAGGGTAATACCCCAATGACAAATAAAAAATGATGTTACATAGTTTGATAAATAAAAATAATGTTGCATAGTTTGATAAGGTTTCTATATAAATATATATTAGAAAAATTTAATAGTAAATGAGGGTCTATTATCTATCCTAATTATAATGTGAATATTTGAATCTTGAATCTTTTAGTTTTACAGATTTCACATTATTTCAATCACCAATTAAACTGTGCCATAAACTATTATATTTTTTTAATATATGTATATTTAATAGTAACACAAATAAATATATCTAAATCGGAATTAACCAGATCTCCACCAACTAAAAAAGGCCATGCATCTAGAATTAAGATGAATCTAGACTTCAGATAAATGTCTTTTGAATTAATCACATCATTAAGATTTGATGATTCATCTAGATTTATTTAGTTATTAATTATAATTATAATAGTAAAAAAAATTTAATTTTTTTTATATAATTTAACTAAATTAAAATGTTTTAATTAATAATATAATTATTTAACAAAATATTTAAAAACTTTATAATAAAATATTAATTAAAATTAATGCCATAAGAGGATTATTGTTATTCTTCATCATTTACGAGATAGAAAAGGTAAAACCCAATAGAACTCTTCCACCTACCTTAGTAAGACACCTATATACACTCAACTTTTTTCCATAAATGAGCTATAAGTCAATCCGATGCGTAATTTGCTCGAATTTGACGTCGACCAGCATTACTCATCTGCATGTGAAGCGCATGTTAACGAGCCGTACTCATCGGCATGTGAAACGCTGTATAATATATATATATAGGCGCTTATACGTGTATATATATATATATATATATATATATATATATATATATATATATATATATATGTGAAACGCTGTAATTTATTAATTATATATATATATATTTTCTGGTGGTTTTGGAGACGAGATAGGTACGTCATTTTTTGAAATAGTGGGTTTGT